>JACBAD010001957.1:0-55026 GCA_014281905.1 Aspergillus hiratsukae
AGAATAGGGAGGGGAGGGGGGAAAGTTGCGATTCAATCATACCAATACCACGGGAAGCCACATCAGTGGCCACCATGATTGGGCTCTTGCCCGCCTTGAATTCGTTCAAGACCCAATCTCTTTCTTGTTGCTGCTTGTCACCGTGGATAGCTGAGCCTGTTGTTAGCAAGAAGACTGGGAAAAGAGGAATGATCCCGAAAGACTTACAAAGTGCGGGCCATCCGTCCTGGCGGAGGAAGCGAGTAATTTCGTCAGCAATGCGCTTAGTGCCGGTGAAAATGAGACACTTGTTGCCACGGTTCTCCATGATTTTCTCGAGGTGCTTGATCATCTTGTCGCGCTTCTCGAAGTCGGAGACAACCTCGACAATTTGAGTAATTCGGTGGTTAGCAGACAGGTCCATGGAACCGATGTTCACCTGGATGTAGTCGTTCAGGAAGTCGGAAGCGAGCTGACGGACTTCCTTGGGCCAAGTGGCGGACCACATGCAAGTCTGTCTGTCAGGACGAATCTGAGAAATGATTTTGCGAATCTGAGGCTCGAAACCCATGTCCAGCATGCGGTCAGCTTCGTCAAGGACGAGGTAAGTGACACGGCGGAGGTTGGTCCGGCCAGCTTCCAGCATGTCGATCAAACGACCAGGGGTTGCGATGCAGACTTCGACACCGCGGCTCAGATCACGAATCTGAGGACCCTTGGGAACACCACCGTAGACGCAAGTGTTGCGAATCCGGGAAGACTTTCCGAACTTGCTAATTTCGGTTTGGATCTGAACAGCAAGCTCACGAGTAGGAGCGAGGATGAGGACAATGGGACCATCGCCAGGAGCGAGGAGAGGCTGAGCGTTGATGTGAACAATGGCAGGGAGACAGTAGGTGAGGGTCTTTCCGGAACCAGTTTCGGCGATACCGACGACATCACGACCAGAAAGCGCCATAGGCCAACCCTGAGATTGGATGGCGGTAGGACGGTCGAAACCTTGAGCCTTGACCTCGCTCAGGACGTACTGGGGGAAACCAGCCTCATCGAAAGTCTCGACGGGACGAGGCACGTTGCGTCCCTGTACAGCCATCTGGTGCTCCTTGCGGAACTCCTCAACCTCGCGCTCAGAGCGAGCGGCAACATTGGGATGCTCCTTGTAGAATGACTTCTCGAACTTAGGAAGGGTGTCCATATCTAGGGATGACAAGTCAGCATCAAAGTCAGAACGGAGAATCGAAGGTAATCAACTTACCCCAATCTTGCTTCTTCAAGCCAGCACCAAGGTTGGACATGCGATCACCACCACCAGCGGCTCCTCCACCGCGACCATAGCCACCGCCACCGCCTCCGTAGCCACCACCACCCCCGTAGCCACCAGAGCCAGAGTAGCCGTTGCCATTTTGATAACCGCCACCTTGACCACCTCTAGAGCTATATGCATTCGTTAGATATTGTACTGAATGATAGACGTGAAGAATCCAGATTTTCAGAGATAACTCAAGCCATGATCGATGTCAAACCAAGGCAACGTGACGTGTTGCAGGCTATTATCGCGCAGAACGCTAGCACAGCAACAGTTGAGTTGGCAACAGGCGAGTGGGAGAGAATCCCAGCCCGTAGTACCCAACCCAGGCCAAGGCAATACATTTCAACAACATATGACTTGCGACACCTCCGGATCTTGATGGTTCTTCTTTCAAAAATGATGAAACTTACCGATAGGAATCGCCGCGCGATTCGCGCTGATAACCACCGCCGTAAGAAGACATGGTGTAGTTTTGTGTTGTTTTGATGAGGAACAGAAAACGACGAGGGAACAAAAAAGTCACAAGTAGTAGACTGAAAGGTACCTGGAGTAGGTACTGAGAGAAAGATGAAGACGAAACAGAGTCCGATTCAGATGAAAAGAGAGAGGTAGGGGATGAAGAGAGAGAGATGGGCGAGGAGGGAAGAAAAAAGATCTCAGCGGCAAAGAAAAAGTGGAAATGAGCGAGTGAAAAGGAAGAGGAAGCGGCGAATAAGGGACTTTCCTGTTGGGGTTAGCGTGGGTTGACTTTTCCTTTACCGCCTTTTTTGCCACAAGATCACGTGAGAGATACGGCCTGTGTTCCTTGGGTCATCAGATGGCTTGGCTAAATAATGCTACAATTCCTGTGTTCCTCGACTGCATAGACTTTAGCCAGCTACTTCCAAAATCCCGGTACCGGATAGTGATCAGGAGTGGCATTTTCCATTTCCGATTGAAGCAACTCAATAATTTCCAGATGACCGGATATTGTCACACACTCCAATGCAGTCCGACCTATTGCGTCCTTGATGCTGGTATCAGCCCCTGGCCGATCAGATACATAGTCTCCGTGAGAAGTAATGACTCTCGTACATCTTCGAGTTCAATGACGCACCCTTTTCAGGAAGCCGGGCGACCATGAATGACATCTGCCTGTCGATCAACGGCATGATGGAGTAGCTGTCTCTTGCGGACCTCTCCTCCGCCATCTAGCAGAAGCTTGATGGTATGAAGCGAAGCACGTTCAACGGCATAAGACAATGGCATAAGACAATGGCATGAGGTCAATTGAACATTGTCAGTTTCGGTCTGCTCCATGGTCCAGGAGCCAAATGGTTATCTCCTCGTCTTCAGCATATCTGGGACAGTGATGAGTGAGCGACTCAGTTTGCTACGTACAGCAGCTTACCCAAGCGCTGGGGGCTTCAGCTCGCTTACAGTTCATTGGTGTTCCCATTTATTTTGGACGAAGATTTTGAGCGTGTTATTTGATTTATGCTTTTGCATAATCCTGTTGCATTGGCAACCCGCAACGTGATAGTTCGGAGACAATTCCCGGGTAGTCTTGTTTCAAGGCTTCTAGCACTACTGAGTCAAGGTGACATTCGTTGGATCTATCGTATCTAGAGACACATGAATCTAACTCTACTTCAAAATCTCTGGAAGTCTTTGGTGGTAAAGGCACCCTTCAGTTCTTCGATTATCTCGATTGGCATATGACGCGGGATATAAGGCAGCCGGAAACATGCTATACATTAGCCATCTAACCTTGCCATCGTATATTCTACATTCTAATAGTCCACGCTATAAAGAATTTTTACGTGCTCAATGAAGACATGTGCGCTCGTGAGTGGTCACCCAATCCCATATCCCAGAAGCTGATTTCCAATTCCGTTGCCCGGATGAAGATCTTGATCAGTTCCTCCATCCGACTGGGTGAGACCTGTCGTATGTGCGTCTCCAGCAGTTCTAGGACACCTGTATCAGCCACAAATGCTTAGGTATGTCGCGAAGAGCAGAATTATATCCTTACCAGATCCCAATCGGACAGCCTCCGTGTAGTCTTCGGCAACATAATTCTCGATCCACTGCCAGTAGCGATTTCCTTCCCGAAGGGTCTCTTTCTCAGTGTGCAGTCGCTTGGCAATGGCTCCGTAGCCGATGAGACAGGGCGCAAGAGCCATCTGCAGTGCGAGCCAATCCTCCGATTGTCCCACGTCGAGAATGTACCGGCTGTACGCTGTACAAGCTAGATTGAGAGTCAGCAGCAATCAGAGAGGAAGCGGCTAAAAGCTTGAATACTCACCAAGGCTTTCAGGGTAACTCTCCATTTCTGCCCTGGACAAGCCAAAGGAGGCACAGTAGTCCAAGTGCAAAGCCGTCTCCCGTTCAATATGTAGAACGATCTTGGCAGACTAAATTTTGTCACATCAGCGTCGTCCTTTCAATGAAACAGTTGCTTGGTGAGCTAACTAACCGCGGCAATAGACGCCATGGATTTTGCTTTATAAGCAGCCAGCGAGTTGCTGCGGGCGAAATGGACCTGAGGGAACCAGCAAGTCAGCAATCCCCGGATGACTAGCCTGCAGAAGTATCCGGAGGTCTCACCAAGTAGAGATAGTCTTGCACCAGGTATTGCTTAAACCGCTCCACAGGGAGCTTGCCGCTACCCAGGCCGTGAACAAACTCATGCTCTGTGAACTTCTTCCAGATCGGACGGACATCAGGTCGGGAGAGAGCATACTCCAGGAAACGATCGCTGAGGTTGCGTTAGTCACATGGGCCGGAGAACTAGAATAGCAGGACGTACGGTGCAAAAGGTAAGGAATAGACAGAGTGAAAGTGGTTGATTGGCCCACTTCCCTTGCCCATATGGACACTCGTCTTAATTCCCGCTTCGACAAATCGAACAGCACTGTGAACTGCTCGTTTCATATCCTTCCCAAGGGCCAGGTTGGCTGCGATGGCCGATGCCAGAGAGCAGCCCGTGCCATGAGTGTTCTTGGACACCAGGAAGTCAGTCTCGAAGAGAGTCGCGTTCTCTCCGTCGTACAGAATATCGATCACTATTGACGCATCTTCCGGCTTCCTTGCCGCCTCGTGGGCAGCTGTAAGAGGTAAATGACCACCTTTCAAAAGGACAACCTTGGGACCCAAAGCACGAACTTGCTTTGCGAGTTGAGTGAGATCGGAGAGGTCCTTCGGTTCTTGTACGTCCAGTCCGGCATCTTTTAGTAAGAGAATCGCCTCAGGGATGTTAGGAGTGAGAATGCTCGTCAGGGGTAGTAGTTTTGTGCGCAGACTTTGAACAGCTGCTTCGGGTAACAATTGAGACCCGCTTGTAGAGACCATAACCTGTTTATGCGTTCAATCTCAGATATTTTACTTCGAACAATTCAATCTAATAGAATTACCGGATCCAAAACCACGGAGGGAATTTGATGCGAAGTCAAAACCTCAGCGATGACATCAATTGTCTCTGCAGAGGAGAGCATTCCTGCGTCTCGATTAGCTGCAATTGCCGGACAGACGAGGTAGAATTCCGAAAAGAAGGCGACAGGAACAAAGGAAAGAAAGCTTGATGCATGATACTCATACCTAACTTGACAACATCTGCTCCCACATCTTCCAAGCCAGCATTAATCTGCTTCTTCACAAACTGTGCAGGGACGATAAAAATGTCTTGCACCCCCAAGGTGTTCTGGGCGGTTAAACCCGTCGTCGCTGTCAGAGCATAAACACCATGAGCAGCGAGAACCCTCTGGTCAGCTTCTAATCCACTGGTTTATTTCATAGCGTTAGTCGGATATTTACATCCTTTTCTTAGGAACCGATGACATACGCGCCGCCTGAGCTGTCGGAGCCGGCAATGACTAAAACCCGCTTGACGGACATAATGGGGATGGCAATCTCTCCGAGCTGATCAATTCAGAACGGCCGATGGATATAATTCGATTCAACAACTTTGTCTGAAAATGATTGGGTGTGTTGCAGAATGCATGGCCCTACGACGAGAGAAGTGCCGTGTGCCAACGGCAGTGGGGAAATTCTCTTTGCGGGGCTTTTTGATAAGAGGCCGATAAGATAGAGCACTCTAAAACAGAACTCGACACTTGTAGATGAACTGTAGCGAGAGAACGTGGTTGTTTGGAGCCTGATAACTGTACAACAGAAGCAGTTTCAAGCGAGAGACTTGCGACGTACGATGCACTCGTCGACTCAGTTCTTTTGCGCATTACGAAATGCCTTTCATGCATTGGCCAAGCGGAGAAAACTACCAGTCATCATACAACAGTGAAATCATTACGCTATCCACAATGACACAGACGAGAGCCCAAACCATCCAAATGTCCCTGTATATACAAAAATCCAATGATCCCAGTCAAAGATCGCACGACAGCAAAATCGTTTACGGAAGCATGAACCTGAAAAGGGCATCCATTTCAACCCATTGTCGGCCGCACTTCTTCAGATAGCCATCCACCACACCCTTGATGGTGCCGAAGCGAGTGCGATTGAATTCGACTAGCGCTGCGATGCTGTCTTTCTTTTCGACGCTGGCCTCTTTCTGGGCATTGGCTTTAGCCTTGTCCACATCCCAAAGACCTGCAAAGTAAAGCAATTGGTTGTACATCTCTTTCTCTGAGTACTCATAGGTCATACGTCCAAGGCAGCCCTCGGCGCGGCCACGAGGCCCGAGGCACCGGTGCCCGTAAACGCTCATTTGGCGAGTCCGGTTGCCGCATGCAGAGTCATCACAAACCAGCCAGCCTTCGTAGTACTTTGACGTCTGAGCACGAATCTGGCTCTCCAGTTGCGCAATTATCGTCAGCACGGTGAAAGGTTTCTGACATGCTTGGTTAGGGCAGACAATGCCGTTGGATGTGCACATGTAAGGCGAGGCCACGAGACCCTCAAAAATAGACCTCTCTTTGCAAGACCGACAAGTCAGTGTAAGCCGAGCAGCATTCTCGAAACGCACAGAGTCGGGAATCTGGGACTCCAACGGAAAGATATCCGCATTCTGCTGGTTGCTTGCACTGGACGTATTGATCTGATACTTGCGAACATCCAGACCCAGACACTCAGCTAGCCGAACTGCATCAGTCCCCGGAATAGGCGCACAAAGACGCTCAATCGGAGGGAAAATCTGCTTGAGGAGGTAAAATTCAATATCGGGCTTGAGGTCAGAATCAGACTTCATGACATCATGAAGCGTATACGACCGCTTCGCAGGTGGTAGCGATGAGGTCTCCGAGTCTCCCGTCGTCACAATGTATGAAATGACGTCGTTGGGTCGAATTGTCTTACCACGGGCGAGCTCACGCAGCGCAACTTGTGCGGGAGGCATCGTCTCCTTGTTGGGGTATTCTTCTGGCCGTTTCGACAGTTTCTATAGAGAGCATTAGCAATGCAAAAGAGATCGTCAGGGGCTGGAAGCTTACCGTGTAAATCACGTATTTTTGAACTGGAATCTGGTATCCACGCATTTTGTCGGCCAGCTCTCGAAGGTAGTCGTGAACTCGATTGAGAACCAGCTCTTGGTCCTCACCGGAGAGAATTTCATTGAGAAGTCTCTGAGATGCTTCCTTCGATAGGGCACAGTATTCACGACGTTTCATATCCAAACCTTTGACCTCGAGCTTATCCACAAACTTTCCCTCGACCTCGGTCATGTTGACAGCCGCATACTTCTTTTTAGCGTGCAATAACAGGCGACGGAAGATGTTGTCGATATCTATCTCCAGGAGCCGGTATCGTTCGTTGACGGATTTCTTGAACTCCTCGCCAACCTTAAGTGCATCGCTGATAGTGTCCATGTTGGTGTTAATCATAACAGAGTCGGTATCACCATAGATGACGCGGAGCTGCTTTGATTCTGCAAGCTCCTTGGTGCTCCTCAAAATCTCACGACCCTTGAAAGTTGTGAGCATGGCCAGAGGACGGGCATAGAAACGACTCTGCGTATAACCCAAACATCCATACATAGAGTTAGCGGTCAGCTTGAAGGCCAATTGCTTGGTGTCCCACAACGCAAGCTGTTCAGGTGTTGCGCGTTTATCTTTCATCAATTTCTTTACTTCGCGACGGCGACCAACAAGCGTGGCAATCAGTTTAGGAAGAATACCCTGCTCTTGATCCGGGGAAGGAACTTCGGGCACTTTTTCTTCGTTCTCATTTTCAGCCTGAAAATCATGTTAGTAGGTGTTGCGAGTAGGGCTTATCATCAGTTGAGTGCTTACCGTGGCGGTCCGCTCCACGGTCGTGAAGCAGATATTGTACTCTTGGATGATACTTGGGTACAAACTGTTGAAGTCCATCACCAAGACAAACTTGTCATAGAGACCCCTTTCGGGCTCGAAGACAAGACCTCCTTTGTATTTGTCCTTCTTCTTCTTGTCACCGGCATCATCATCGTCGTCCTGATTCTTCTCTTCCGCTTTCTGTAGCTTGGATGAGTATTTGTCAGGGCAGATGTATTTGTTTCGGTGAAACTCGTGCAGCAAGATGTATTCGTTACGCTCAGCGCGAGTACCACTGAGGGTTCGAGCCCAGGAATTGCCAGCAATGTTTGTGAGAACTTTGGTGAGCGATAACATTTGCAGCCGCAACACCAGCGCAGCAATAAAATAGGTGTCTGCATCGCAGTGGTTCACAAAGTTCATGAGACCTTCTTTGGAGGTAGCCCAAGTCTTCAGTGCCGCCTCGGTATCAAGTTCCTGCCGTGTATTTCCGTCTCCAAGGTAGAGTTCGCACATTTCCGTTAAGCTCCACGATTGGCATTTCATCATGAGAGACTGGTGATGTTAACATATAATCCTCGACTCATTGCCACGAAAAGCTTACCTTGCCCATGTCATTCGCTACATCGCACATTAATCTTCCAGCGATCAAGTGCCTTTCAGCAAAGAATCCTCCGCCTCTGTTGAAGGTCTTGGGCCACTCGCCACGCTTCAGACGTCCAAGACGATGCCAACCGGGGGTCTTCTTTTCTTTCAAGCGGCTGAGCAGAATGCTGAGGTCGACTTCTTGTAGTTGATGTCCCATAAGGACATCAGGATCCATCTTTTCGAACAAAGCCAAAAACTTGCTCAGCAGAAATTGTTCGCTCTTTTCCAGCATGAAAGTGCCTCGTTGCTTGCGCGTCTCAGCCTCGAAATGAAGTGGGTACGAAGAGCCAAGTGGTCGCATGACAGTGAACGTCTTGCAAGGGAGTTTCTCGGCAGGAGTAGGGTCCGTGAGCGAGATGTTTTCATAAACGCGTGCACTTGCCACCAAAATTTCTTGCTTGTTCTCCTTTACATTGAGTTGAGTCCTGAAAGCAAGACTCATGAGTGTAAGGGGTGGCGGCTCCAAATTCTCCGTGTCAGGCACAGGAGTAATGGAAGCAGGTCTAGTAACCTGGCACTCGAACTTGCACCATGACGCATTGTTGACAGCTGTAAAATCTGCATCCTCGATCTTGAGCCAACATGGACCCATGATGTTCTTCCAAAGCACAAATTGCTCAAAGAGAGAGGTGTTGGTTCCGAAGACATGAGAGAACGTTTCGCCCTTGGTTTCCATCAGTAATGTCGGCTTGTCGTACGGGTAGAGCAACTTCAAGTACTCCGCTTCCTTGGGAACATCAGGCAATTCAAATGCGTACTTGCGTGTGCACGGTTTGATCTTATGCATCCCGACTTTGAGTCTGGACATCATCTCGTCAACCTCTTCATAGACATCTTTCATATCCACCTCCTCATCGGTCACTCGACCATGTTTATGTCTGTACTCGCGAGGAAGGAAAAAAAGCTTTCGTAGGATATTGTCGATTTTGACGAAAGCACTGACATGAGAACCGGTCTGTTTGTTCTTCACCTTGCCAAACAAGCATAAGCTGCCGTTGACCTCCGTATAGTCGAGCCAAAACATGCGCAAACTTCCGTCCTCTTCAATTACATCTTGCGCACGAACCTTACCGAAGGTCCGCGATTCCGTTGCTGGACTGCTAAGGACGTTCAGTTTACTACGGACGTCGTTCCAAGAAGCGTTCAGAACGTCCGCAGGTGCTTTCGCGGGAGACGAATTGGCAGGAGTGGTATAGTTCTCCTTCTTTATCTTCGGAGGCGGACGGCTTCCAGCCATGTTGACACTCGTCATTTTGGCTTCACTTTGTCCTGTTGCTGGAGCAATCTCCATGAGATCGTTGTCCTCTTCATCAGAGTCTTCCTTCTTTATGTTGCCATTCGACTTCCGTTCAACTGCTTTGCTGATGGGGGAGGACGGCATAGGATCACTCATGGCCACGTCGCCGTCATCCATTGTAGGAAGGGGTCCATCGTCGTCTTCGAACTCAAGGTCTGGTGCTTGGTTGAAAGGCGATACCGGCTCGCTGTTCTCGTCTTTTCTGCCGACCCTCTCGTTTCGCGGCTTTGAGGATAACGGAGGGGAAAGAATGCGGACTTTGCGTCGAGTTTCCGACTTGACCACGTTTTGTGTAGGAATATGGTTCGAAACGACATTGGTATCGACCTCTCCGAGGAGGTCGGCCATGAAAGCATCATCTTCTGCCGTGGCAACGGGCTATTCCCATTAGAACTGACCCCAGTCATCGAGCAAAGTCAATAACACTCACTTTCGGTTTCGGAGCAGACACAGCAGGTCCACTGTTGAAGTATTTCGAGATACCGTTGCTGATCTTCTCTTTTCTCTGCTTCTCCTCTTCCCGCTTCCTTTTGGCGGCTTTGCTGCGCGCGGGTAACTCGTCATCGTCGCTTTCGCTGTTGTAGTCGGCTCCTCGTTCGTTCCATACTTCCCGACCATCATCCGCGTATCCTTCACCGTTGTCGTCGACGACGAAATCATCCTGGTCCAGCCGGTTACGGATAATTTTCTTGTAGCCTTCGTCGTCGACCTCTTCGTAGATGTCGTCCTGTTCTTCAATCTCGTATGTCGATAGACGTTTCTTTCCTGCTGCACGCAGAGCTCGCAGCTCCGCCAGCTTCGCGCGTGCGGCAGACATGGCGCGATGATTTCGGTTGACTTATCGATGGATGATCATTAATGGCTTCGCCAGTGCTAACTGGATTCTGCAATTGTCCAGTAATTGAATCTTGAATAGTGTGGACTGGGGAAGGGATGGCAGTCCTTGCGGGCTATCGCGTAAGGAAATGACGACGCGTTGGGGACGCGGTCTGACGCGCCTCCGCCAGTCCCCATTCGGTTAAAGTGGGCTCCGTAGTATGTCTCCCACCATGAGATGATCATCCAAATGAAAACATTCACCAGATCCCGTTGTAGATTGGGAAGATCGTGGCTAAGGCTTGATTTTGAATAGTACTTAAGTTTCAGACTTTGCGACGCGGAGATCGCTCTACAAAAGACCGATAACTACTCTTTACTTTCCCTGTACCCAACCGTAGCTCTAGTTCCTGAGTAGGCTCGTTCAGGATCGTCAATCAGTCTGACATCCCTTCTGTGTCAGTGTCGCTGAATTCCTCTGCATCGCACATGTCAGCAACTAGCATCATCTATCAGGCTGAGAGCTAACGCTCACCTTGCGCAAGGGCGAAGTCAAAGGTTCCATCAAGATTGTGTTTCAAAATATCGCGGATTAAGCTCTGTGCTTCCTCTGTGAGACTTGTTATGGAGTTCAATATCGAGAGACTCATTCCTCTGTTACCGGGCCCAAGTTGAGCGATGAAATCGAGCATGCCCTGAGCCGTGAACTCGCTGAGCGCATGGATGGCCAGACTTCGGAGTTTTGGAAGGCATAAAAATGCATTCCATACGTCATCGTTGAAGAGATCACCTCCGATCCACAATTTCTCCAAATGGGGAAGATATGGAGTGAATGTCATTGGATGATCAGGTGTGAAATAATCAGAAATATCCTTAAGCTCGAGTTCACGCAGATTGTTTAGCTGGCAAATGGCGTGCACAAGCAAGTCATTATCGTCAGGAAACTCGGACCCTTCACCTCGAAGACTGAGACGTTGCAGAGAATTTTGAGAGGCCAAAGCTCTGTGGAAGTCACGACCGCCAGCCATTGTGTACCCAGTCAGAGACAAACTCTGGAGGTTAGTATCCTGGGCAATCAAAACTCGTGCTAGTAGAGACGTGTCATCGACAAATCTTCTAAGCTCCAGGTGGCGCAGGGCCTTACAGCCACCAATCCAATCAGCGACTCGATTGACTGTGGAATAAAAGTTCTCGTTCCGTGCTGCTGGTATTGAATCAGTCAACACAAGCACCTCCAGGACTGGCGGCGCTGTCAATGAAGGCAGCTCTGCAATTGCTTCAATTCCAAGGCTCGTCAATTTCAGCTCTTTCAGTGATTTCAACTGTGTGCCTATAGATCTTATTGAGCGTGGCCCTAAGTGACAAGAGCTCAAAATCTCGAAGTACTCAAGGCTGTGAGGCTGGAGCCCGTGAAGGAACTCCTCAGCGTCACCCTCAGAATCTCGGCCTCGTTCGTCGATCCTGGCCGGCTAAGTGAGTATAGTGCTTTGCCAGAACACTCTGATATCTTACCATCGATATATTGTGATTTGCTTGAAATCGGGGCAGTGCGTGCGGATTTTGTCACCGGCATGGTCAGTTAGGGAAACTCCAGACCAGATAGTCAGAGTCTGCAACAATGGTAGTTTTCCCAGCCACTCGGCCAATAGTGAAGGCTCGACTAGAAAAAGTCGAGACGTCAAACTTGCTTCTGGAACAAGGCCCATTTCGCTAGATATTTCGGACTTCCCACATACCGTCACATGACATTCCGCGTATTGAGCTAGTTCTTTTGATAATAGCTTTGATCTTTTCAGCTTTTAGAACAACCATGAATGCGTTGCAAATTCAATGGAGCTTGGACACGGTACATCCGGGAGAAGACTGACCAGTACCAATCTTGGATAAGATCCAATCATTGTCAGGCAGATTCCGCTGTGAGCGAAGACGCTTATTTCCCTTGAGCTCATAGTCGTGAGAAACAAGATCCCGAAGTTCCGGAGTAAAGAACTCGCTACATCTTGTCAAATACAATTCCCGCAAGTCACGCAGGACACATACTCTTTGATCTTCCCGGTGAACGAACTATGGCTGAGGAGATTCGACAAATCATTGAGATCCAAGTACCGAATGTAACTATAGTACGGAAGATAAGTTTGATCAAGGGCGGAGAGCACAATAGAGCGCCACATAGAGGCCCATTTTCGTCGAGTATGTGTCAAGTCCAGGGTGCCTAGTTCAGTTCCGCCTCCTCTGACAGGAGAGAGTTCGTGTGATCTGTATTCATAAGGTCAGCAAATCTCTACACAAGAATAACATAGAACAAATGAACAAACTTATATATGGTGGTGACAGAGTGCTCAGTGAAACATTTCGCAGACACAGCACACTGGAACAGACTGTTGAAGTCCTTCTCTTCTCCCAGGATCTCGACGATTATGTAGATAATGTCACCAGGCAACGTTGAGGCCATACTCTCGGCGGATTTTCACCCGTCTCCGTCGAAAGTCCGGGTAATCGCGTTGATTAGACGCAACATGCAAACAGATTGCTCAAACCGAAGTCTTGCCTGCTGTTGATGCTGCCCTGGATTGCGGTCGAGTAAGCCTTACTTCCAGGCCCAGATTATGTAAGCTCGCGTCGTGACTTGGAGCGATTGAAGTTTGAACAAATCGATGAGGAGGAACGATAACAAAAAAACAAAGAACATCAATATTATTATGGGGTTTCCTGCAATAGGATGATGACATTTTGATAACACTGGAATCTCGCGTTCTGATCCCTCCAGAGACGGACATGACGTCGCTGTTTTTCTCACTGAACCCGGAGGCATTAGGGCGGATTCACGATGCCCTTCTATGTCTGGCCAAATTCAGCGAGACGGTCTCTATAGAGGCTGAATCTGCTTTAGTGAGATCATACAGGACTATCTGAAGCTCAATGAGTGCCACGATGACTGACGAAAATTGTAGCTCCGACTAAGCGTCATCAACTCCAGCAAGACCGCCTATGCTGCATTTGTCCTCGACGGAGCGAGTTTCTTCACCACTTACTCGTTCAGTCATAATGGCCAGAGCGAAAATGTCCGCTCAGACAGATTCTGCTGCCAAATTTATCTCAAAGTGAGAGCGGCCAGAACCGAGCATTGAAGGGATGAGGCTGACTAAGAAAGGCTTTGCTGTCCATCTTCAAAGGGAGAAACACTGGACGAGATAAGGACACAGCAGTCGAACGGTGCGAGTTTGAACTGAACGAAGATCCGGACGAGACAGAATGTAGGCTCGTCATCAGAATGATCTGTGGACTGGGTGCGTCTTTGCAATCTATCCCCGTCACTCAGGGGTCCAAAGTACTTATTGAATGGCTTTCTTGACCCGGCAGGCGTCATCAGGACTTACAAGCTCACTTATGAACCGACTACCACTCAGCATGCCATATTCGACAGGTCTAGCGCGACTAATAAGTGGAGCATTGAGCCCAGGTTTCTGAAGGAAATTACCGACCACTTTAGTCCGTCAGCAGAGCAACTGGACATCTACTCCGATGGTGGCAAGGCCATCTTTACAAGCTTTACAACGAAGATCACTGACGGACAAGGTCTGCGCCATTGAGTAGCTCTGTTAGCCAACTAGAACTGACTAGTCTGCTTGCAGAGATCCTCAAACAACCAGTACACACTTCCGTGGCTATCGATAAAAGAGACTTTGAGGAATTTTCGGCTGAAGATGAGCTTCATATTGCCATTACTCTGAAAGACTTTAAAGCGATTATAACCCACGCAGAGACAACAGGCGTGCTGATCATCGCTCGGTACACTCGTCCGTGTAGACCTCTGCAGCTTGCATATGATTTCGAGGGGGTCAGGACCGAATTCACCTTGATGACGACAGGCGAAAATGATAGTGAGGACATCCCATCATCGCGAGCAGCCGTTCCAGAGCTGTCCGCAAGGCAAACGCCCGCCACCGTGCACGTCTCTCAGAGCAATACTGCCTTGAATACCGAACAGATGCCACCTCCTCGCAGTCGATCAATTCGGCCGCTGACTGGGACAACCAACCGCGTCAAAGAGACTAATGTTGAGAGTCAGCAACCACCACCGCCATCAATTCACTTTGACAGTCTCTTTGTCCCAGCGGATGATGATAGGCAGTGGGATGTGCCGAATGAGGAGGACGAGACAATGGCCGAGGACACCCTTGGCTGGGACGCTACAGCTGACCAGGTAAGGGCTTCAAGGCCGTATTGTGGAGGAGGATCATTGATCGTGCATTTCAGGAAACATTCAACGCAAGCCTTGGGCCTCGCTTGCGAGACACTGAACCCGTTCTGCCACATGACTCAAACCAGCAAGAGCCTCAGGAAGAAATGGGCATTCCTCCAACACAACGCATTTCACAGGTTGGTCAACGCGTCTTGTACAAGGATGAGCTAACAATCAGCAGCTTCGTGGTATCGGCCTTTTCGATTAGATTGTTGATGTCCATTGTCGTCAATCTAAAAGTCCGGTGGGTAAATCACACGGAATCCAGTCTGCAAGTCATTACATTTTCTGGCTTTCGCAAGGTGCAGTATGGTCAGGATGTTATAATCCAGCTCGTTGCACAGCCTGCACCAATGCCGACAACCTTAGAGCCCTGAGGCATCTCAAGCGGAATTTGCTTGTATGTTCCATTCACGTTGCCTTGTGCGTCGATATCAGGGCCACAGTTGCCGTGTTCACCCCATCCAAATGCCACAACAGTCTGCTCATCAAGAAGTGCGAGGACATGTTCACTTCCCACAGCCAGTTTCTGAGACCGAGGCAGGCCCGGAGGAGGAAGCTGGCCTCGATCATTCCGTCCCCAGGCGAGGACAGAAAAGTCGTTCTGATGTACATAAACACCATGCCAACTGGTTGCTATACCTCGGTAGTCTTTCAACGATTGCGATGCAGGAGCATCAGACAGAATATTCCACTTGTTATCGCATGAGCCAATAATGGCATATTCTCCTGCGGCCTTGTTGCCCAAAAGTACTGTAAACTCGCGACCACAAACCGCACCCTTAGCATGGAAGGAAATCCCTTCCACCTTTACAGGACGCCATACGATCTTCATTCCCTTGGCTGATTCTCCAAGTTGACCCTTCCTTGCTCCTCCCCAGCCATAAACCTCCCCATTCGACAACACCACAACCGTATGCCCCATGCCGCTAGCAATCGACACAACTTTTGTCCCTCGAGGAGGAAAATTGGGGATCCTTGTCGGCTCAACGGCCTTCGTGCATCCCTGTCCAAGTCCTAGCTCTCCCTTCGCTCCTGAACCAATTACAAATATACTGTCTGCCTCACCAGACGGATCCTCAGATCCAGCAACCAAAAACGTCCCCTCCCACGTCGCCGACAAGTGCTTGAACGTACAATAGTGAGTAACGCCATCTCCACTACTGACAATCACCCGCTTGAACATCTGCAGTGACGCAGTTGCGGGGTCGTGTCCGCATCTGCCATCCTCGTTACAGCCGGCGGCGTATACCGACCCGTCTTCACACAAGATGAGGGTATGATTTCCTCCGGCAACAATACGAGCGATCTCTTTCGCCTGTGTACCATTTCCCTCTTCAGAAGGTGATTCTTGACCTCCTTCAAAGAGGCATCTCGTGGGAACCGGAACATCTTCACCATGTCCGACGCCCAATTGGCCCGATCCGTTCGAGCCGAATGCAAAGAGCGGCATGCTAGATGGCTCCCATTTGACGGTCCTGGCCAATGTCGCATTCGCTCAAGTGTGTGATTCGCGACAGTATCCTGGAAGCATGGCCGATGAAAAAGTGTTGAAGTCCAGACCTCATGGGTGTGCTCAGCTAGAGTAAACAGCAATTGAACCCACCGCCTCCTTAGCGCCTACTATTACCGCACTAGTCCTTCTTTCCGACTGGCAGAATTTGTTGAATATGGGGTACATCACGTGTTTTCCGGTACGTACTGGAAATGATTTGATCCATGCATGATTAAAGCTTCAGCAAGTTTACTGTGTGATCACTACTCTAGAACAAGACCAATGAGAGAATTAATTACTAGAAAAGATACGCATCATGAAGCGAAAAGAGTCACTGGTGATTCATTGCCCAAGTGGGTCTCTAGAGACATTAGATCTATTCACAATTGAGAACCAGTTCATCTATTCGTCTCAGACATTGAACTGGAAAAGGGGTATGAGAACATCAATCCAACAGTGCCGAGCGGCAATCACGCAAGAGGGTATGTATCAGTTGAAGCAAAATAAAGTCTTCTCCGCGGAAGAGGAGGGGAGAAGAGACCCTTCCCACAGAATAAAAAGCAAATGAAATATACAAGCTGAATTATTCTCAGAGAAGTAAAATTTGTGGTGTCGCTCTAGTGTTCTGACTTCTCTTTAAGAGAATCAGTAGAGTCACCGTCTTGTGCAGCAGGGGGCAGCGCGAAGTTATCCGACTTGGCGGGCTTTTCCTCCATACCCCGGAACATGGGGCTGGTCCGGTGGAAGTAAGAGTGCACATGACCCTCAAGCAAAGACTCGTCGGTGTCGAACACGAGCTCTTCTTTCTTGCCATCCTCAGAGACCTTGCGAGCCATGGCTGCCTCCCACTCGGCACGGAATTCCTCGACCTTCTGCTTGTAGTCGAGTTCGGCATCGTAGTACTTGCCCTTTCCGCGAAGGCGCTCCCAGACGGACAAGTGCTTGGGGTGAACAGCAGGGCCATGGTACTCGTGTTCTCGACCAGAGCGGATGTAAGCCCAGCGACGCTCCTGCTCCTTCAGGTCAAGACCAGTGGTATCGGGAAGCCAAAGCCAGGTCACGACCACACCCGCCAGACCGAACCAAGGTACAACGTAGAACTTGGTCTGGGTGTCGATGTAATTGTATAGAACAGATGCCAAGAGAGCACCCAGCTTACCGCAGGCGGCAGACAGGCCGTGAGCCGTGGCACGAATTGGGGTAGGGAAAACTTCCGCAGCAACCAAGAAGGTGACTGAGTTGGGACCGAACTGGTTGAAGAAGGAACTCAGGAAGTACATGGCCTGGAAAGCCTTGATGTGCGCCGGCTCTCTGTAGTAATTGAAATGGAAAGCGGGAATGACGAAGAGGATGAAATCCATCATGAAACCAACGATTTGCATCCATTTGCGCCCGTAGAGCTTGTTGTCGATGAGGAAGGAGGCAAGGTAGTAACCACACAGCGATACACCGACGTTGACCAGATTCCAGAGCCAGTTTGGCATGAGCGAGTGAGTATTGGGGCTGATCACTGAGATGAACTCGCTCTGGAAGAGCTTGTTACCGTAGAAGAAGACGTCATTGAAGAACCATCCACCAGCGGTAGCCACGATACGGAAACCAAAGTGTCTGAAGGCCAGCTTCAGAGAGGTCACATCGTACCCAGTAACCTTAGCCTTCCTCTTAGCAGCCATGAGCTGCTTGCTAGCCGCCTTCATGTGGTAGGTACGGTAGTAGACAAGCCACAGGGTGCCAACAGCAGGGATGGCGAAAGAAATACGGTAAGTCCACTGCACGGCGACGCTGGAGTAGGGAGGATTGCCACTTCCATGATGGAAGACGAGCAGCAAGATAATGAGGATGACCTGGTTGAAGAACTGACCCCAGCCCTGCATCAAGAAAGCGCTAGTGACCTTGCGACCACGATGCAGACGATCCTCCTTGGTAGAAACTTTTCCAGAGCCAACGGCATTTTCCATACCACTGGTGGCGGTCATTGGGTATTCTCCACCTGTTGTTGCAAGTCAGACAACGCTCACCCGAAATCAGAAAATCAAAACAAAACTGGGGACTTACCAACACCAACACCGTAGATGAACAGAGACCAAGCATAGCAGATTACCCAGCCATTCTGGGTAACACCCCAGGCGGCGACGAGCATAACCAGACCGAGAAGCATAATAGCGGCATCTTGAATAAGACCCCAGCGGCGGCCAATCCTAATAGCCCAATTAGCATGGCTTTCCACCGAGAATATTATGAGCGTAGGGATATACTACCAGTCACCGAGGACTCCGACCAGAACCTGACCAACAATGATACCGACAATCTCCAGGTACTCAACGGCGTTGAGCCATTGAGCGTTGCAAATCTTGTGGTCTTTCCAACACGACTTGAAGGCAGCTTGGAACATCGGCTTAACGTTTCCGATCGAAAAGAGCACATAACTAATCGGAGAAGACACCGAGCTGTTAGCATTTGACACCTTCCCCGCAGATCTGTCTGCTTTGACTAGCAAAGGAAAAACTTACCCTTCCAGACCAAGACCAGCACCAGGAAGCACCATGTTCCGGAAATAGTAAGAAACCGGGGACAGAGGGTCCTTCTTGATCATACTCCAGATGGTGCCAAGCTCACGCTTGGCTTCCTGGGCATCGTAGGAACCAACGAACTTCATCTTCTTGAGCAGGGGAAGATCCGCCCAGTAGACGCCATCCGCAGTGTAGCTGTCATCCGGACGAATGAGAGCATCGAAGGCGCCCTTCTCATGAACATCCATGTCCTCCAAAGGCTCGTGAGTTCCCGTCATATCGGGCCCATGAGGAGCACGTGGGCCAAAGTCAGCCATTCTTTCGTCGAGTTGCTGAAGGATAAGAGATCCGAGAACCTGACGGAGGGTGCTTGGCGTTCACGACAAGAAATCTCGGCAGACGCTTAGGACGTCCTTGTAGGACAAAAGGAGATTGAGAGGCGTTGCACGATGCGAGCCAAGTCGAACGGGCCCGGTCTTAGATCTTATATGCAGCCGGTTTACGGTAGAAAAAATCTGGGCAAAAGGTAGATGACGGCCAGCACGAGAGATCGGCTCACACACATGCGCAATTTGCACTTTACGATAAGTCGACGGAAGGTCTGGGCAGACCCAGAGTAGTGGCGGGTTCCACGGCAGCAAACACTTGAACAGTCGAAGTCGACCCTCGGACAACTCCATAGTGGCCCCAAGCTAGAAAGAGGGACCACAACAGCAGCCTCGAAAGTCTGTTAGAGGGGCCGATCCATCTTGGCTGGGGCTTCCGCAGGGCGAGCGCCATTGGGATTGGCTGCGTCTCTCTTTACTATCCGAATTCACACCGAAATTGGACGAAATCCTACTGAACCCTTTTTTTTCACTTTTTCAGGGTTCAACAGTAACTCCGTAAGGCGTAAGCTAATTGGAATTTAACGGCGGAACCAGTTTGGATGATGGATCGGAATTCGGAAAGCGGGACGAGACGGGCGACCACCGACCAGCCGCTGCTGGCCAATCATTGACGCACGTGGTGGCAGAATCTTCTTCAAAAAACCCAGATTGGCCTTCACCGCCTTCTAGAAGGACTCCCGTCTCCCAACCGGAAATGCCGCTTGCGGAGAACAAGAGTGCCACGCCAGTAACCATATGAGACATGGATTACGGTGTTATTAGATATTTACCCAGGTAGTTTCCAGTATGGTCAATTGACAGGGATCTCGATATCGACTTCGACGTCAGTCGCGATCACAATAATAATAATAGAAAACTTCATCCTTGTCGCAGTTACGTCGGTTTGACGATTGGTGATACACTGATCAAGGGGCCATTTCAGTAGTACCTCGTAGTACCTCAGGTCCTCGACATCCACGGTGGCTTGCCTTGGCTTGGCTACGGAGAGTAAGCAAACGCCCTCCAGAGGCTCCAGGCTCCAGCTCCGCGGACATGCTGCCTGTTTTGTATCGCAACTACAAATTCGCTTCGATTTGACTCCGTTCTGAGACTGCATGAGAATGAAATGTATTATTGTTAGTATTAACAATGCTCCATAACCACTGCAATCCACTCCGTAGCTCGTGCCTCGTCACCGTCCTCGTGGTCAAAAAGTCCATCCCTCGCGTTAGTCTAGTTCGCATATGGAATCTCTAACAACAAAAAAAAGCGCTTGGCGCGGACATGACAGTTAGTGGCATCTTGGCATCCGGACATCAGGGCAAATCGCTCTTCTTCATCAACCAGTGAGCTTCGCTCTTTCGAACACGTTCCTGCCAGAGACCTCGAAAAGGGCAAGAGGCCTCGTGTGAGATGCCCATTTCCAGTTATCTACTGCATCTGCGCTAATATTATGGAGTAAAGCAGCCACTTCATAATGACGGTATGTTTCGGGATAGGATTGTTTGTTATGCCAATGTTACTGCCTTTCTTGATCGTTCGACTTCAAGATTGTTGATATTGGCGCTCTGTAGGTTGTATGAATACATGCTGTGAGATGTCACCCGACACATCACTATGCCATTAAGCTTGGAGATGGACTGGAAGAGCTTGTATTGCAAGGTTGTCAGCTTACACCGTCAAGCATTTTAGCCCATGATCAGACCTCGAACCAACATGCATGATTTAATAATATTTGGCAATATTAGTAATGCGCCACATGAAGCGTTTCGTCATTTTTCACTAGCGACTGCAATCCCTGCCAATATCTCGGGCACGCAGGAGAGCTGAGCCCATCGAGCTATTAGTTGAACGAAACTACTGTTCTATCTGCACGAGTCATGGTCCTCATGGAGACAGACAAATATCATACGGTGTAAGTCATGCAAGCATGGGTTCTGTTTAGCTTTTGATGTGCTACGCTCCGTGTGTCTCGGTCCACGGTACAGAGATACAAGATTTGAAAAGGCTGTGCCAATAATAATGTCGATCGTCATTCACGCTCAGGTATTCTAGAATTACGTATCTGAAATGCTTAGCAATGCTTAGCTCGCATTTTTTTTCTCTCGTGCGACATCGTCAGAGACTCAGAGTCGTCCGCCTGTCCCTGAGCGCCTTAGACACCCCTTTTCTTGAGCCGAAGTTGCCGGCCACTCGGCAGGAGATAGCCAGTTCCTCTGCCTCAGGTGGTCGGGCCGCGCGATGATTCGACTCCAGTTTCTACGAAGCGTTGAAAGGCCCTGTTCGCTCTGGAGATTCGTTCCCATCTGATGAATGCACTATGGAGGAAGATGCACCTGGTTCTGCATCAGCTGGCAATTCGTTGCTACGAGCCCAGTTGATTTCTCTGGACTCATGACAACGTCCTCTAGTCTGCTCTGGTCCGTTGCCTACGGTTCAGCCATCCATATGGACCTCCATCCTCAACCAAGCTTTTAGCAGCGATATTGTTACCGCGATATCCGGCAGCGGCGTCAGCCACTGCGTCACATCCGTGTACAAATTTCTTAGCCTACGTCCTGATTCGGCCTCAAGGGCTGAGGCAGTGAGACGGCGTCCCGTCCAGATCTGGCGATCAGTAGACTAGTTCGCAAGCCCTTTTCTTAGGGGTGGAATAATGTGGATAGACGGCGGCATGATCCCGGCACCATGCTTGATGCATATGCACGCTTCCCTTCTAGGGCACTTTCTAGAAGGTCAACGACGTTGCCACTTGCAAGGCTTGGTTAAGCCACCAGAGGAAGGACTGGCGGGAGTCAGTTGGTCAGGCCAGAAAGCTCCCGACATAGAAACGTGGCACGATATGACGTTCTTATTGGTTTGGAGCCGGATAGACAACCTACGGTAGTACCTAGGTCACACCTAACTAAGTAAGGTATCTCTTTCTCTGCCCATCCCAAATCCAACTACAGATGCTGCTTCGTCTTGCTTGCATGTCTGCTATTCATTGAAGTCTCTATCATCTCTATCCAGGAAAGGGAGGAATGAACCGGAAATGAATGCCTTTCATTAGCTATCTTGAGTCCATTGACCGTTCCGTGTACATGGCTGTCAAGTGATGATTGTTCAACCGATGCAATAGGCAGATGTGGCTGCCATATTCTTTCTCTGCAGCATATTGTGCTCTGCTACTTGAGGATATTACTCTGCGCACTTCTGGACAGCTGGAATGGGTAGACCTCAGCTTCTTACTGATCTAGACTCCTACAGTTGTCGTTCAGAGGCTACCGTCGGTGACAGCAGAAATGACCATTTTCGTTAATTGACTGCTTAACGTTCCCTGTCGTGATCTGTTGATGGTGAAAGCTGTCATACCTGTTCTCTATCGACCCCATGCGTATATGCGTCTATGACTCGTAACCCAACAGGAAACCAAGGCATTGACGATTCCCGAGGCTTTCATCACAATCGACTCCTACACACTCCCAGGTCACAGTCTTTCAACGTCAAGGTGATTTGCGTCCCAAGACAAGCCACAGCTTCAGTCTTCGTAATCGAGTCTCCCTGATAACTTGAACATGAGTGGATAAACTCGAAGGTCAAGATTTGCGGCCCGTTTTTGCTCCGACCCTGTTTATCCTCGACATCCTCTTGCAATTATTGCTGTTAGCCTGTTGCCTTGCAATTCTGTTCGTCCTGCAGCAAGGACACCGTCGTCACGATTTGTATTTGCAAAGAAAGCTATCATATTGAGGTGAAGGCCTTCCCGCTCGACGCTCCGACCAACTGCACGCGGCGCAGCAGAGACCTGAGAGAACTTCTTCTGAAGTCTAAGCCTCAGCACGAAAGTGACCTCGATGTCACAGGGGCGACTGATGCAGTTAGGAAAGTGAGATGTCGATCTCAAGCTGATTCCAATGTGGTCTTGAACGCTGGCTTCTCTTCAAAAGTGTCTGCTGATGCATTGACGAGTTCGAGCATATTAATTAGCTTCTTCCAAGAGTTTTTGGTCTGCTAGAACCTCTCCAACCTTCGCCATCTCAATCTACTGATTGGATAGCCTGTGTTCTTCCAGGCCATTGGCGTGCCATCAAGCTGCCACATCCGTGCCAAGCTTACCTGATGGCTCGGTATTTCGATCAGCAGATCTCAAATTCTGAGCTGTGAACAACTGAGGTCCCTGTTGCGGCTGTTGGCCCGTCTGGATAGTCCTTCGGACACGCGTTCCAACTCACCTTACCTCATGTTGCGGCTTCTGGGACCATTTTCGACTCATGCATCAAAACCTTCAGAAAGCCGAGCTCCATACCTCTCTATCTGCGCTGTTGCTTCAGTGTGGGACGTTCATTTCAAACTTGACACAACCTCTCAAGAGCTGGCCTTGATTATACTAGATGTGAATGTTACCATTGAGCATACAACACAAGTTTGTCTCTGTCAACGCTAAGGCACCTTGGGCGATGTCTCGCACCAGGGACCCGGCATGAGGGTTAGAACGCTTAGCATGAGGACAAGCTCATGAAAACCTACCGACTTCTGGTTACAGACTAACATATCATTTTGAACCACGCTGTTACCTCAGGATTGTCTTGGTAAGACGTGTACCAGAAGAATGAAACTGAGAGTTTCATAATTAGAACACCTACAAATACTACTATATCTAGTCATAGATTTTCCGCACAGCACCACTGGTAGAACCTCGACGCCTGGTCTATTAATACAGATTGGCTTTTTTGCTTTTCGATGACAGAAATTCAACAGGAGGGCTCATCTCATTGATTGTGCCCGATAATTGCGGTTTTGGTGGTTGGACATTCTGAAGGGTCAATAAAACTGGTTTCTTACCATTAACCCTTCGTCCCTTCATTTCTCAAAGTGACTGGAGTATAGCTTAGCACTGCCTAGAAACCCCATGTTACCACATCTGAGTCATGGTCAAACAGAAATAGTGAAGCCACAAACACTATCTGCACTTAGAGAGCGGGAATGCCTGAGGCTGGTCATGCATTCCTCACACTCCTCCACCCCAGCCCACCTCATTCCTCGGAACTTCTCTCTCAATTTGAGTGCTGGCATTCCACGGCTATACCTTTCTTCCAGTAATCGACGATCCGCGTGCAAACGCAGATATGACCAGACCTCAACCACGTGTTCAGGAGCATGCTTTCAATGTTAATCTGTGCCATCGTCAGGAATGATCCTCATGCTCGATCTCTTAGAGAAGAGTCGATACAAAATGAAACCGGTCGTCCCTCGTCGTCAGACCGTTAGACAGTACAGCCGTTGATCAATTCCCTCTTTGACACTGAGTTAAGAACGCAAAGCTGTCATTGAACATGGCTAAACTGTTGATCTTCCTACCTACCGTCTGCGCCTTTATCGCCTTCATTCTGAGCATATTATGTCTTTTTGCGGGGACGAAGAAGAATATCCTCTCAGGGGCGGATATTCTCACAGTGAGTTGCTGTCTCTCAAGCGAGTGTTTATCTTGTGCTAATGTGTGTGCCAGATCTACACGTCTACGTTAGCAGCGAAAAAACCGGGAATGCACGATTTCTACTCAATACATGTCATGTCCTATTGCGAGGGCTTCCTTGATCTCAACGAGACGGGTCAACGACAGACCCTGACGGGTTGCTCGAATCGCACGGCGCTCTTCTCATTCGATCCGTCCAAAGTGCTGCAGAAGGAAACG
Source organism: Aspergillus hiratsukae (assembly GCA_014281905.1). NCBI lineage: Eukaryota > Fungi > Ascomycota > Eurotiomycetes > Eurotiales > Aspergillaceae > Aspergillus > Aspergillus hiratsukae. The sequence goes on from JACBAD010001957.1 coordinate 24,564, forward strand.
GGAAATACTACTTCGCTGGCGGACATGGGATGGCCAACCGCTGTCAGCGACGATTTCCGCGCCTTCAGGATCACCACCAAGAGCATGGGAGTCTTCTACTGCATTGGAGTAGGGACTGCCGGTCTGGTCGTTCTGGCGAGATTGTGGTTTCTTCTAGTCAAGGGACCACGGCAGACGATTGCTGAGGTGTCTGGTCTTCTGGTACGTAGGAAGCTGTTGTCTCCGCTGAATGCTGCATGGCAAACAAACTAACTATCATGGTCTTTCTCCGTACTACAGATCAGTTTTACCAGCCTCGGCATTGCCTCGATAGTCGCAACCGTGATCGCATTCCAATTCGTAGATCTGGTCAACTACCATGGCAAGTCCTCGGGCGTGACCGCCAGATATGGCAACCAATTTCTAGGCATGACCTGGGCAGCTGTCGGGCTGTTGCTCGTCGGCGGTATCGCGAGTCTACTGTTTGTCCTCGTCGACCGTTCCCGACCTGATCCGAGACCCGAACCCGAGGCGGAAGCCGTAGACGAAGCCAAGGAGCCGATCCTGTATCATGAGAAGGATACGGATTCGGTGAAGACCAAAGTGAACACGGATTGATGAAAGAGGGAAAGCCAGGGGTAATGGAGTAATGGGTTCCGATCGGTTACGGTGGTGAGAGAACAGAAGAGAAAGGTAGGGAAACGAATGACGGAAAGAGAGAAACAAAGTGAGGCCAGGAACGGAGGAACGTGCAAATAGTATTCGTTGGATATAGATTTGATGACCCACTGAAAGCGCCATTCTATTCAAATTATTGTACCTCTCTAGTGCCTAGGACTGCCTATACTCAGGTACTACTGTAGCTGTCAAGGTGGACCATAGTAGCCCTGGGACTTCAGGCTGTGCCTGCCCAAGGCTCAAAGCACACCTAACTGGGTCTTGCAGGAGTTCGTGACGTCATAAGTGGACCCAAGCGGGATCAACATCGAATGACTTCAAGGACCACCTCGTAATGTTTCTCTCTACATTAGCTGATCATTCAGAAGAGTAAATCGATGACGTTTGAGCCTCAAAGCTCTGGATTCACTGTGTAGTATTGTAGAAGAACATCGAATCAGTAACATACTATGAACAGACTCCACTTGACGAGATCAATGGTTGAACTGCGAAACGACATCATTCGGAATAGTCATGATATGGAAATTGTATGAGCAGGATACTCAGATCAAATCATTGAAAGCACGGGCTAATTCTCCGGCGAAGTCCAAGAGTTTAGGCAGACAGTTGAGTTTCTATGATGCATGATCACGGATTTGGGAAATGGGAGCGCCGCGTTTGGATAGGACTAATGCGGGAATCACCGGAGCGCAGTGTCCGAGATGGGGTTTCATGTGCTAATGAAGGTCCGTCCCCTGGATGATGAGGCCTTTCGCTTCATTTGGAATAGGATACACCTTGGCCATATGTTTCATTATTTGCTTTGAATGGTACATACTTCTACTCTCTTCTATGAGGTGGATTCCACATCCGAGGTGGGGGGAACCGCCCACATAGTGGTCATGTAATCATTATCCTACTCTTCACAACAATCTGCACACCATTTGATGATGGTTAGATGGGACTAGCTACGGAGGACAGTGGACAGAAATGTCACTGTCGCAAGGGTTCTAATTAAACTAGTATCAGCCACAATCAAGATAATCAAACTAAATGAAGCCATCCGGTGAAGTAACCAGCCATCGACCCCTCCCCCACCATTTGAACAGCCCCTCAGCTCTCTTTTGGGCCTTAGGATGTATGCATGTAACACAGTTGAGAACGAGATCCAGTGAATAGCGTCAATCCTCGATCAAATCCAAGCTGTTCCTTCCAATCCGGTTTTTTGTTTTGGGTTTCGTTCCATCATCGCTCTTTCCCCTCTTTCTCTGGTGTGTTTTCCATCTGCATCTGATCTCGTAGCTGCTCTAATAAATACTGCCTTCTCTCCCCCTCCTTCTGCATCATTCTTCATTACATCACTCACATCCCTTACTTCATCCAGACACTTCCTCGTGATCCTTTCTCATCTTCTGACTATCTCTCTTCTACTCGTCTACTCGTCTACTCTTCCATTCTCCACTCTTCCACTCTTCCACTCTTCTACTCTTCTGCTCTACTCTACTCTTCCACTCTCAGTATCACGTCTTCCCCTCGTCTCCCCATTGATCTTTCAACTTCTCCAACTTGTCTCCAGTCCCAAAACACAAAACATCATGGGAAAGAAGGCTATCCAGTTCGGTGGTGGTAACATCGGCCGTGGCTTTGTCGCCGAGTTCCTCCATGAAGCTGGCTACGAAGTTGTCTTCATCGATGTCGTGGATAAGATCATTGATGCTCTGAAGAGCACTCCTTCGTATAAGGTCACTGAAGTCAGTGAAGAGGGCGAGAACACCAAGACAATTACCAACTACCGTGCCATCAACTCCAAGACCAACGAGAGTGACGTCGTGAACGAGATTGCTACCGCTGACGTTGTCACTTGTGCCGTCGGCCCTAACGTTCTCAAATTCATTGCTCCTGTCATTGCCAAGGGTATTGATGCTCGTAAAGCGTCCAAGCCCGTTGCCGTGATTGCCTGTGAGAACGCCATTGGTGCTACCGATACTCTACGCGGCTTCATCGAGCAGCAAACCGATAAGGACCGTCTCAGCACTATGAGTGAGCGTGCTCGTTTCGCCAACTCCGCTATCGACCGCATCGTCCCCAACCAGCCTCCTAACGCCGGCCTTGACGTCCGCATCGAGAAATTCTACGAATGGACGGTGGAGCAGACTCCTTTTGGCGAATTTGGTCATCCAGATATTCCTGCCATCCACTGGGTTGACCGTTTGGAGCCTTACATTGAACGCAAGCTCTTCACCGTCAACACCGGCCATGCCACTACTGCCTACTACGGTCGCGTGCGCGGCAAGCAGATGATCGCTGACGCCCTTGCCGACCCCGAGATCCGCGAGATTGTCCACAAGGTTTTGGAGCAGACCGCCGACCTCATTACAAGCAAGCACGAGATCACCGAGCAGGAGCAGAAGGAGTACGTCGACATCATCGTCAAACGTATGTCCAACCCATTCCTGGAAGACAACGTTGAGCGTGTAGGACGGGCTCCCCTGCGCAAGTTGTCTCGCAACGAGCGCTTCATCGGGCCTGCCTCGCAACTCGCTGAGAAAGGCAAGAAGTTTGACAAATTACTGGGCTCGATCGAGATGGCTCTCCGCTTCCAGAACGTGCCCGGCGACGAAGAAAGTGCTGAATTGGCCAAGATCCTCAAGGAGATGTCCGCCGATGAGGCCACTGCCAAGCTCACTGGGCTGGAGAAGAGCCATCCTCTGTATGAGCCAGTCCAGAACGTCGTGGCCAAGGTGCAGAAGGACAGCAAGTAGAGGGTTGACCCACTCGATTACGAACTCGACACGACCCTCATTATTCGTACCGTCTTGCCAACCCTTTTGCCAACGAGTCTTTGTTCTCATTGACACTCCGTCGTGACCACAAAAGCCTGAGACAGAGGGTCCCGAGTCGACTACGTATGGTGAACGGTCCATGAAGACACGTTATGATATTTCCAAGCGACGTTGAACTGGTTCCTCCGCAGGACGGATGCTGAACCGCATGGGATACGGCGAACAACTGGTCGGCGCGACGGATTACTGGGATTATGGGATTAGCATACACTATCATGACCTCGTTACCCCGACTTGATGCAGAGCATCGAGTCTAATGAATTTCTTTGATTGCATTCGTTCTCCTTGTAGTTTGTAGACTGAAAGTTCATCACTTGTGTGCATAGATGGAAGACATCTGACGCAAATGGAGTCAAGTTATAACTTGCTATCCACCCAGTTGGGCTTCCTCTTTTCGACAAACGCGCGCAGACCCTCCTTGATATTCTCCCCCTCATATAGCCTCTTTGACCAGGCATCGACGAGCAAGCGACTGCCATCTTCTGCGCCAACTCCCTCCCAGCCCAACTTGATGCCTTCCCGACTCACCACCACGGCATCGGGACTGTTAGCCGCAATCAGCTCGGCGATCTCGATGGCCCGTTTCACCACCTGGTCCGCCTCATCCACCACCTCATTGACAAACCCCCACCCTTTGGCTTCCTCCGCCGACACCCTCCGCCCCGTCAACGCCATCTCCATCGCCCGCTGCCGCCCCACCGTACGCACCACCCGCGGCAACGCCCCCGCAATGGCAACCACCCCGCGCTGCACCTCAGGCAGCCCGAAGAACGCCTGCCGACACGCCACGACCAGATCCGCGTTGACGACCATCTCGCATCCCCCGCCGAGACACAGCCCGTTGACGGCGCAGATGACGGGTTTCTTGCCGCTGCGCCTTGATAAGCCGCCGAAGCCGCCCTCTGGCATGGGTTTCCGGGTGCTGTTCGATTGAGCTTGCGTGTTCCATTCTACGACATACCGTTAGCACTGAGTTCCCATCATCCTCACTCTCATTCTCATTCCCGGGTTGAAAAGCTAAAGCTATGGTTGGTAGGTAGGTACTAGGTGCCAACGTACCTTTTAGATCCGCGCCAGCGCAAAACGCCCTCCCTGTCCCGGTTAGGATCCCCACGCGCAGCGAGGGCTCATCGTCTAGCCACTGCCAGATGGAACCGAGTTCTTGGTTGCCTGTTGTGTTGATGCAGTTTAGGTCGCGGGGGCGGTTGAGGGTTACGAGGAGGATGTGCGGGGAGGGGAAGGAAAGGGTTGCGTATTGCGGGTTTGGTGGGGGGGTTGTGAAGGGCATTTTTGCTGGTTTTGTTTATTTGATTGGACCTCCAATCGTTCGAATGCAGAGAGGAATGAGAGTTGATTTTGGAGTTGTTGGGGGAGCGAGATGATATACGGAGCTATCTCATCTCTAGGTAGACTGTCGGTTGATGTGGAGAGGCCGAGGCCCGAGAAGGTGCGGTATGCGGAGTCGCCGCGTGGGGGGTATACATTATCAGCCAGGTTAATAATAGTAGCAGGTAGACTCGCGAGTGAAAGATACAAAGATGTGATGTCCAGATCATTAATGATGATAAGAATGAAGCTATATTTACATATATTTACTCGCATCAAATATCCATACTGGACTCGTCAAATTCCCTCCCCATCGCCAACGCCAGAACTCCTCTTTATTGCACAGTGATCTGTGGATATCAAACGTACGCATCGACTCGTATAAAGATCCGCAAAATCGCCCAGATTGATCACGCCTTGTTGATCCATCCACTATGCACCATAAAATCGTAAATTCGACTTGTTTTCGTAGTATCAATCTATCGTACCATGCTCTGTTAGTGAATGGAGCGAAACGAAAGAGGTAGATCCTACCTTGCAAATAGCCCGTGCATCCTTCTTCTTGAGACTTCCCCCTTGTTTCATCGCCTCCTTCAAAAGCGTCTCCTTGATCACCAGGTATGGCTTGGGTTGGACGTGTAGTACATTGCAGAGCTCCACTTCTTCCTTGGTCAAGAGATGCAGATCCGGTGCGCCTTCGTTCTCCAGCTTCCACGGGATCACTCCGTTCAGTGGCTGCACCACGAACTTGGTTTTGGTGGGCTGGGGTGTACTCAGTCCGTCTCCGCTACTCGCGAAAGCCCGGTCGAAATCGTTCAGGGGGAGGTTGGCAGGTTCGGGAACCTTGTTTGCACCCGAAGCTTTTTGTAAGCGCAGAGGAAGCTCGGGTGTTGTCAGTTGACTGGCCGCGGTCGGCTGCTCCGGCTGCGGCGCCTGCTTCGGGCGTGTGCTGGCGAACCGATCAAAAGATCCCTGCGGCAGGAGTCTTTGCGCGCGCTGCTGTTTCTCTTGTTCGTATTTTTCTCCGCTCTTGAGGTCGCCAATGCCCATCTGGCGCCATTCCTGCAGCTGCGCAATGGCCAACCGAAGATTGTGCTCGTACTCCAGGCCCTTGTTGAGCTCCTCAAAGTCCTCATGGTTCATCATCCGCGCAAATGGTTTGGCCTTGTTCAACAAATCCTTTTCTTCCTTGGTGCGCTTCTTCTCCAACGCCGTGTTCTTGCGGTATTCCAAGAGATTGTGTTCAAACAGGATCTTCTTTCGCTCTGTCCGTGCAGTCAGACGCGAGTTGTAGATGTCGACCACGGTCATCTTCAGCTCCATCTCCGCATCCGTTTCCCCATTTGGTGTCTCTCCAGCGCCCGGTTCGAAGGTCATGTGTTGCACCGCCTCTTCGGCCTCGTTCATGAACTCTGTCTCGAACTCCAATCGGCCAGGCATGTAGCCTTGCACTTCATGGCAAGCCGGTACACTGGCAGTGGGTTTCTGCTTGGGCGTGGTCGGAGGAGCCGCCTTGGCCGCTTCCTTGCGCTCTTCAATCCGTCGCTTCTTGCGGGCCTGGAACTCCTCCTTAGAAATGGAATCTTGTAGGCTCGTATCATCGGGATCCGCTCGCTCGGGTAGGGGGAAATTAGAGCTTTCGATGTACGTCCTGATGTAGTGATCGCGCACTTCGTCTTTTGTGCGATATCCGCCGATGTGATCTGCAATGTCCGCCCATGATCCCAATCCGTAGATCTCCGCACCCTCCAATAACAGTAGTTCCTCGTCGGCGCCCCAGTCTTCTTCAAATATGGGGACCGAATTCTGTTCGATGACCTGGTACGGATGGGTAGATGGATCATGATTTTTCGATTTCTCACCAGCCGCAAAGCAGGGAACACAGAGGTCGTATTCATGGCAGGCGGGATGGGCGCATGATATGCGAACCTACACTCATCGCGTCAAATCAGCCATCGCTTGTTATGCTTCCATCAAGCAGACCATCAAAGTATTTCCATACCGTGGACGTCACATCTGCCGAGCAGATATCACAGTGATACTTGGTGCCTGCTTCGGTGCCGCGTGAGGCGGTCTTCTTCCGTATTACACCCATCGATTGTGAGTTCCTATCATCCTCCTCAGTACCCTGATCCGTTGCGAACACGCGTACAAGCCCTCCAGTGATCTGAGAGGGCAACTATTGTGCGCTGGGGCCGAGGTTCATCAACAAAGGAAAGAATTAGGCTTGTCGAGGAAGGTTGGCAGTGAGGCTGATAACAAAGGGATATGTCTGTCTCCGCAGCCCGAAGCGGAGGTACGCGGGGAGTTGTAACTGGTCGGTCAAATTAATGCACTGGGATAATGGATAGACTAGTCTGATTGGAAGACAATGATCGGGAATGATAGATGATGATTGATTCAACTGATTTTAGAACCAGTTGTGTTGATTAAGATTGATCATCCGATTAATCTCTTTCTCTCTTTGATTCACTGGTCACCTATGGAGTAGTCTCCAGCAATACCAGTAGAATCTGGTGGGCGACGACTGGGGCTGTGGCTGAAACAACCAACTGGGGCTGAGGGATTGCACAGCCCCAATCAATAATAGTACCTAGTACCAGGAAAGAAGTATACTTGCCTCAGGCCTTAAGGCACAAAGGCAGCCATGTTCCTGGACTGGAGCCAATCACGGGACTCGCCTTCCTTTCCCCTCTTCAGCCTCGAGAGACATTTAGTGGAGGTACTTCACTACTAGGTACAACACAGTGAAGTCTCGGTCCTACTCGGACGGAGTGTTTAATCCCCCTCCCTTCTCCATTCCTATCATTTATTTTGCTACTTTCCATACATAACTTAGACCTCTCTCGATCTCTCAGATCAACATCAACCTGGGTCGTGTTCTCTTTACCGACCGACAACTCCCTTGCGCGGCCCTGGTTGTTTTCCTTGAGTCTCTCCTCATTCTTTATCCCTCCCCCGTGTTGTGCCTCAATTGCCTGTTATCGATCATCTCGGGAGCTTCCCCGGTGTCTTGCATGTCCACTGTGGCTGTGGCAACTCAATATCCTCTCGCATTGGATTCATTCAATTATTTACTACTTTCACAACTGGGATTGGGTTTCTAAAACAGTCATCAACTTATCTTTCTCTCTCTGTCTCCTTTCCCCAACGGACATCCATCTGTCTTCTTTTATCACCACCCCTCTCCTTAAACCACATCCCCCCAACCTCGCCGTCACAATGTCGTGGAAGCTCACTAAAAGTATGTTGAGTTGGTCTTCCCATTCCGTATTAATAGTAATATCTTTGATTTCTATACAGTACTGATGTTTTTCGTTCTCCTATCGCAGAATTGAAGGAAACGCATCTTGCGCCTCTGACAAACACCTTTACCCGCTCATCCTCCACGTCCACCATCAAAGGTGAATCCGGCGAAGAGACTCCGGTAGTTTCGCAGACTCCGAGTATTTCGTCCACAAACTCCAACGGAATCAGTATGTGCTCTCCTTGTCTCTTCTCATTCCCTCACGCTCTCCATAGCCTGCTGTTCTTTCCCTGTTTACCCCAAATGTTCACTCTTAACGTTTCACACGACTTATCATCTCTAACGTGGTGTAAGATGCCTCGGAATCGCTTGTTTCACCACCTGTCGACCCCGTCAAGCCTGGTATCTTGATAGTCACTCTTCATGAAGGGCGGGGCTTTGCACTCTCCCCACATTTCCAGCAGGTTTTCACTTCGCATTTCCAGAACAACAACTATTCGAGTTCAGTCCGTCCCAGCTCCTCTTCCTCGCACTCTACCCAGGGACAAGCGGCTTCTCTCGTGCAAAGCGGCCGCCCGCAGTCCACCAGCGGCGGCATCAATGCCGCTCCAACCATCCACGGTCGCTACTCGACCAAGTACCTCCCCTACGCTCTTCTGGACTTTGAAAAGAACCAAGTTTTTGTCGACGCTGTTTCGGGTACACCTGAGAATCCTCTTTGGGCCGGCGATAACACTGCTTTCAAGTTCGATGTGTCTCGCAAGACCGAACTGAACGTCCAGCTATATCTTCGCAACCCGTCAGCTCGCCCCGGCGCCGGTCGGAGCGAGGACATCTTCCTGGGTGCTGTCAGAGTTTTACCTCGGTTCGAAGAAGCCCAACCATATGTGGACGATCCAAAGCTCAGCAAGAAGGATAATCAGAAGGCAGCTGCGGCTCATGCAAATAACGAGCGTCACTTGGGTCAGTTGGGCGCAGAGTGGCTCGACCTTCAATTCGGTACGGGATCAATCAAGATTGGGGTCTCCTTTGTCGAGAACAAGCAACGCAGCTTGAAGCTGGAGGACTTTGACCTGTTGAAGGTTGTGGGCAAGGGTAGCTTTGGCAAGGTGATGCAAGTCATGTTAGTATTCAGCTCGACAACGCCTTCTTTAATTATCGTGCTGACTTTTCCACAGGAAGAAGGACACTGGTCGAATCTACGCTCTCAAGACCATTCGTAAGGCCCATATCATCTCGCGATCGGAAGTCACACACACCCTGGCAGAGCGGTCCGTGCTTGCCCAGATCAACAATCCATTCATCGTTCCCCTGAAGTTCTCATTCCAGTCTCCCGAGAAGCTTTACTTGGTTCTCGCTTTCGTCAATGGCGGAGAGTTGTTCCACCACCTCCAGCGGGAGCAGCGGTTCGATATCAACCGAGCTCGTTTCTACACGGCTGAGTTACTCTGTGCGCTTGAATGCCTGCATGGATTCAAGGTCATCTATCGTGATTTGAAGCCTGAAAACATCCTGCTTGACTACACGGGCCACATTGCACTTTGTGACTTTGGTCTGTGCAAATTAGACATGAAGGACGAAGATCGGACGAACAGTAAGTCGCATATTTTGAAGATTATTCTTCTCATTCAATGGCTAACCTTATAGCTTTTTGCGGAACCCCTGAATATCTTGCGCCTGAGCTCTTGCTTGGCAACGGTTACACGAAAACTGTCGACTGGTGGACTCTGGGTGTCCTTCTCTACGAGATGCTAACTGGTCTTCCTCCGTTTTACGATGAGAACACAAACGATATGTACCGGAAGATCCTACAGGAACCCCTGACTTTCCCGAGCAGCGATATTGTTCCTCCGGCCGCTCGTGACCTTTTGACGAGGCTGCTTGATCGTGATCCTCAGCGTCGTCTTGGCGCAAACGGTGCAGCAGAGATCAAGTCGCACCATTTCTTCGCCAATATTGATTGGAGAAAGCTTCTTCAGAGGAAGTATGAGCCAAGTTTCCGGCCGAATGTGGTATGTATCAATGCCTCGTTTTACCAAGCCCGTCACTGACCATACCATTGCAGATGGGCGCATCTGATACCACCAACTTCGACAAGGAATTCACTTCGGAGGCACCTCAGGACTCGTACGTCGATGGGCCTGTTTTGTCGTCGACAATGCAGCAGCAGTTTGCGGGCTGGTCTTACAACAGGCCTGTCGCTGGTCTTGGAGATGCCGGTGGCAGTGTCAGGGATCCATCCTTCGGCAGCATTCCTGAGTGAACAGCTCTTTAGGGTTGCTAACAGGCTAGCCTGGACCAAGAGGTAGAATGGCTTTCAGATTCAGGGTTAAAGGGGAATTGTTTGATACAATTCTGACTGTCTTCCTTTCTCTTTCCCTTCATCTTCTTTCTGAGTTCCCGGCGCCTCCGTTTTCTTATCCTTTGTCCTCTCTTGCCCTTTCCTTTTAGCACAAGGAGTCCATGGCATTTTCAAGTTCTCTTGGAATTATTCCCTCCGAGTGATTTCGATCTCAATTGAGCGGCTTGTGTTGTGTTTATCCCTTTTCCTTTTGCATTTGAGATCAGTCAAGGCAGGTACCTCCAACCAGTTTTTACTGTCCCTCATCCATGTCGAGTTCCATCCTGTTTCGCATTCTACATGACATCTGGGCGTCTTTTTATTATGCCGGGAAGATGTTGAGCAGAGCGTACAGTCAACTTGAAACCCTGTTTGAGAGTGTGTTCTGAAGTCTGTGACCTCCGTGAGCCGGTCTGTTTCTATCTCCCAACGCCCTGACTGATCTGCTGGTCTGATCCTATCTTGCCTGTCGGGAGAAGTTGCCCACGTCTCGCACAGGATTCACCACTTGGTTGATCTTGGGAGACCTGCGTATTCGACAATCCTGACTTGGGGTATCACTTTCTATCTTCGGTTTTCTTTCTACAATCTGGTGAATTGGTTTTTCTTCGTCCTGGGCCTACTTCTGCACACGTGGAAGGCCTTTTGTCATCAATCGCAAAGCATGAACATGACTGGGTCATAGACAGCAATGGCATTTTTTCATGAATTCGGCTATCTAAAGTATGGCAATCAAGCCTTTTTGAGCACACGTTAACACGCTGAGAGGCCTCCCTCCTCCACGGCTCCAGGAGCGGAGGGCTATAGGCGAAGTTGAAAGTTCTACGAAATTTTTACATAAGTCCGAGTTAAGGCCAGTGGATATCCTTTAGTATAGTCAGCATCAATGGTCTCCCCGGCCTGCAATACAGAGACGAATTCTGTGGCTCCATTTACTCAAGGTCATTTTCATCAATACTTGACCAATATGGGACAAATACACAGACCGAACCGGTGACCACAACGGGAATATGTATGGATGGAATGGTAGAGGAAATGAATCAATAGAAACTCTGCAAATAAATCTAGGTAGTTATGTAAAAGAGAATCGTGCCCGAGGTAATCGCTCGAGCTTTGCTTTGGAAAAACTGAAACGACGTTGCCCCTTTTTCCGCACATTATTACATCACACCGCGATGCCTTTCTAGGACTCCGTTTCCACCTCTGCAGTTCCGTTCTCTGCACTCCCGGCGATCGCCTCATCGTCTGCGTTGATGTCGATCAGGGACTCGGACGATGGTGGTTCAGGGACGACACCTTCCTTCTCCAAGCGCAAGTATTCATCCCACTCCGGGAACAGATCGTCGTCTGTCGCTACGACATCGGGAGCACCGGGGGGAACACCGATGAGGCGAGCGATCTTCGATTTTCCAGATTGTTCCAGCGAAGCTTTCCACTGGACCACGAGCTCAGGGGCCCGGGACGGCTTGTAGGTCTGTGCCAACAGAACGGCTTCAGCGAGGCGGTTGGTCTGCACCAGGAGGTCGATACAGCCATCGACATCTCCGAGCGACCACAGGGAAGAGAAAGCAACGTTTTGGAGACCAGCTTCCGAAGCTTGCTCGGCCAGCTGCCGGAGACCGGCGCGGTTGCCGCTAGCGGTGTGCAGAAGGAGGAGCGACCCAAAATCTTTCGCGTTCGTGAAACACTCCTCGGCCAAAGCAAGGTTCCACGCTGACATAGCGGTATCGCCAACGATCTTCCACTTGTGCTCCACGTTGGCTTCACGGGCAATCTCAAGAGCGGTGTCGAGGTTGTTCAGCGACAGAGCGAGCTCGAAGCGGTGCTCTGGATCGGTGGCCACCTCCAGGGCCATTTCCTTATAGCCTTGGCCCTCGAGGAAGCGTGCAACCTTGTTCATCTGGTCCTGAGGAACATCCTTGAGCAGCTCCGCGGCCATGTCCATGTCGCCACGCAGCACTACTGTTTGGTACTCGACCATGCTCAGTGACAAGCCGAAGGACACAACGTTGACATCCTTGTCGGCAAGGTAGATACGACCGTCGCGCGGCAGATACCCCAAGACATACATTCCCTGGTCAAAGTGAGAGATTGTGTAGGTCTGGTCACCAACAAGGTAATTGAGGCGATTTGTCGAGTTGGTGTAAATAAAGCAGTCTCCAACCCATTGACCTGTCCTGACAGATTCGTTAACGTCGGTGACAACCTCAAAAGCAGACTCGACACCGTCTTCATCGGCTTCGCCAGCATTCAGCCCATTGATATAGTTCTCCTTGGAAAATCGCAGAACATAAAAGGTCTCTTCACACGCAAGAGTGACCAGTTCTCCGGATTCAGACCAGTAGACCTGTGAACTCTGGTAAGACAATGCGATATGAGAACTGAGCTTCCGTTCTTAGACTTACAGCTTTGGGTTCGACTTCAATGCGGCGGACAAGGTTCCCTGTCTCCCAGTCGAACATGCCAATTCCTCCCTGACCCTTCACACCCAGAAGCACGCCGCCCGTGAGTCCTTCGGCCTGGAATCCCACATCGAGGCCACCGCTTACTTCCTTGAAGTTCTTAAAGATCTTGACACTCGTCGGTGACTCTCGAATGGCATAGTCGTTGCTGTTGTCCTTTGAACCCCAGGCGAAGTCCAGAGCCTGACCGAAAGCCTTATTTCTCCAGGCAAGAGCAGTGTAAATGATGTACTCTCCGTCACCGCAGACCGAAACAAATCTTCCGTTGGGAGAGTGTGATAGTGTCTGAGGATAAACTTCGCACGAGCCCAATTCCTTCGTGGGCAGGGAAAGCGGTGCTCCATCTTTGATGCTGGGGTCACCACCCTTGATAACTGTCGATACCACTTCGTTATGTCTCGCCCAAATAATCTTACCAGATCCATCCATCGAGACAGCAGGCTCCTCTCGTCCCATCTTCACGACCACGGCACCGTCATCAAAACCCATAGCAATACCTTGGCGGCCACGTTGATACGCAACACACCACGCTCTCTCCAGACCGTAGCTCAATGATTGCTCCAATCTGTATGTGTTTGCGTGCCATAGCTTGACGGTGCCGTCCTCAGATCCGGAGATGATAACCGGCAATTCAGGGTGGTAACAGGCAAATGAGACATTGCTTGTGTGACCCTCCAAGGTCGCAATGAGTGCCTTGGTCGTGTAGTCCCAGACCTTGACGGTTCTGTCATCAGAAGTTGTAAGAAGATATGGTTTGTCGGCTTGTGGGTAGTAGTCAACGTGGTTCACGCCCTTGGTCTCGTGAGCTTCCAAAGTGAAGTTAGCATGGGGGGAACCCAGGCTCCAGATCTTGACAGTGCGATCTAAGCATGCGGAAGCGAATGTGTTCGTGTCCTTCGGATTGATGGACAGGCCCATCACATAGTGACTGTGACCTTCGTAAACCTGAACGCACTTCCAACCTTTCTCCCAATCCCAGAGTTTAATCGTCATGTCATCGGAGGCCGTGAGAACAAATGGTTGCGTGGGGTGAACAGCGATCGATCGAATATAGTCCGGGTGAGCTTCGAACGATGCGATCTTCTCAGATGTATTGTAGTTGTAGACGCGGAGTTGGAAATCATCGGAGCCGCAGACGATCCAGTTCTTGCGGGCAATGAATCGTCCCGCTCGTACAGGGACATCGGTAAGTTCAAAAGTTTTGATAATTGACTTGGGGAAGATATCGGTCAGCGAACTTCGAAAAAGGGTCTTCTCAGGAGAGCTCACCTGGGTCTCATACGACCAGATGTATACGTGACCTGTACGTCTTCATCAGCGCACTTGCAATTGCAACCACTCAGGTCGCTACCATACCGCTATATAACGTCGTCAGGATCTGATAGCTGGTCAGCACGTTATAAGAGCCTAGAACCACCGGAAAAAGGTACTCACCCATGGCTCCGTGGGATGGAAGTCGATACCCTTCACCCGCTCTGAGCGGGCGAAAAGCTGCCTCTGTTGAATCGCAACAATAATCAGCAACTATGTCAATTGATATTCAAGCAATTGCAATCCGTAGTATCAAGCCAAAAGCATATAGACCTATATGCATCTGAGTGCTTGCCTGCGTACCTTGACATCCAATCTCATGTTGTATGTGGGGGGAGACTCTATGTGCGGCGTCGGGGGTGCGGCCTGTGTGAAGGAAGCGGAAACCGGGCCACGAGCCGCTCAAACAGCCCAGCCTGTGGTTGAAGAGAGCTTGAGTAAGAGGAAATGAATTGAGAACGTGACCGAGAAAATAAAAGATCAAAAGTCTCCGGACAGAATGGCCCGCGGAGTCGTCACAAACCCTCAGGGACTGGCAGCGATGTGTCCACAAGGGGACGGATTCCCGCCAGCTATCTCGAATGGGCTAGCGACACTTACCACTCACCGCCTACGCTTTTGTTGATCTACTTAAGAGAGGTACTCCATGGATACAGACCACAGAGTACTGAAACGCTCTTCAGAATCAAAAATGATCTCACAGTAAATTTTGGCCTCATCCGATGGCCCAAATGTGTACATTGACGAGTGTCGTATGTGCTGAGGGGACTCGACGGGCTAAGCCTCCTTATTCGCGCGACGATGTACCTCTCTACTAACTGTGTTATACATCCTCGCAAAGAATTACATATCGGAAAATTGATTTGAAGCGGCAACTATAGACCCCGTCCTTCAATTGAGTCCGGGAGGTCTGTGCCAGGTTCTACCACGCAGGGACTCGTCGTCCCAAGAAGATAGCATCATCACTCCATCTACAGGCTCGTTCCACAGGCAGGCCTCAGCGTGTTAGAACCCATGCGGCGCAACTATGAAGAATAATAGATCTTCAACTTCGTACGAACAGTTGTGATTGTCTCAAATGGGTGCCAATTCTAATGTAGGGCCACGTGGGCTAATAAATACAAGTAATTTTGATTCGAACAAGTAATATGCGAGACATCAAAAGTCCATCAAGGCGAAGAAGGGGGGATACGATCGAAGTAGACCCACTGACCCGGGCGAGGCTTCTCTTCCAGTTCCTCCCACCTGTGAATTATTGAGTATCAGTTCCTCAGGGGCAGGGTGGTGCAAACACTTACACTTTGGACTTGTACATTTCGTCGACGAGCTTCAGTTCATTTTCGGCGACCTGGATGACCTCCTCGATCAGACCAGCACCGATCTGCTTCTCAATCTCGGTGACCCTGGGATCTATGGTCAGTTGCCCTGCTAGTGACCGCAGAATAAAGAGCGTAGGTCAACGAACTGGTCTGCCTCAAGGGCTGGCTCATTCTCCCACTTCATTTGTTCGGTAGCGAAGTCAGAAGCTTTCGCCGCCTGTGTGGGAGTCGCTTCCTCAATAGCTTTGTGCCACCGTGCTTCTTCTTCCGCTGTGCGAGCAGGACCCTCCGTTGTTGGCTCCAGGCGTTCACCATCCCACTCCTCACCACGGGGGTTGTCGCTTCCGTCATCGCGCATAAATCCCGCATAAGTTCCATCGGCGAGGCGGAGAGAAGCGAAGCGCTCGGGTTCGGCAGCGACAGCCTTCTTCGCGCGCTCTAGCCAAGCATCATAACCTGGGGGCTTAACGGACTCGACGATCTGCAGGCGGTGGCGTGTCAATGCTTCGGTGGATTGACGGTAAACCGAGGACTCTGGGAAGCTCTTCAAGTTATGCAAGGTGGTCCTGTAGAGGTAGATTAGGGTGGGACGAGGGCTGGGGTGGGTGACAAGGCCGGTCAAGCCGGTAGGAGCAAAGGGCTCCAAGTACCGGGCCGACTTGACGTTGGCCAGCAACCGAAACGTGGATCTCATATTGATCTGAGAATATGTAGGAGATGGAAGAGAATTGGCCCAGAGGAATTCAGCGTTCAACCCCAATGGCCAACAGATTCGACAATAGCCGGACTATCTGCTATCTTCAAGGGTGTCTCTGCGGAGTGATCGCACGAAGGTTGAGGTTCCGTCGGTTAGCGGAGAAACAAAGGCTCCGGAGCCTCATAATGCAGTAACCAGTCGAATCCCTCCAGCGAATTAATTCATGGGGCTAGACTTCAGGTCAACTTCGACTTTATCAACCAACGTGCTAAGGGGGCGTCAACACTCACCCGCCTTCTCATCCATTCTGAGAGCAGAGTCATCTCGCGGCTGGCAGTTCGCAGTTCGTTCAGTGTTCCATATTATAAGCAGTTGCTTTGTTGCACTGCTTATCGCGCCCTGACACTGCCTACTCGATTGAGTCGTTCGATAAACGTGGAGTTTGGCCCAATGTGCCAACAGTGAAAACCTACCTCAATCGCTTCATCTTGGAAGAGTTCCGACTTTCGTTTTCAACGTGAACTATTGTTTGAAGGTATTCGACCGTGACCGCCTGCCAGTATGAGGTCCTCTTTGCTGGCGTGGTCACTCCTTTCGCTTCTCTCTATCCCAACTTTTGCCATTCCTTCCGGCGATATCGCAAATGATCTCAGCCTTGCGAACAATCGCCTCGTCAAAAGGGCGGAACCAGTTGAAAAGCCTGAGTCGGGGCCGGCGTCGACGACATTCAATGGCATCGAAGTGCCGCCCCTGAAAGACTTGACACCAGAGAACTTTGAGGAGCTTACCAAAAATGGTTACTGGTTTGTGGCTCTTCTGCGCTTAGCAGTTACCCATGTCATTTTATAACAGTCAACAGGTTTGTGAAGCACTATTCTCCGTCATGTTCCCATTGCAAGGCGATTGCTCCCACATGGCAAACTCTCCACGAATACTACTATGTGAGTGCTCTATCCATGTTACTTAGTCACGTTCTAACACGCGCTAGACATCGAAACCGATATCCTCCTCGTCCGAGCCCTCCGATACTCAATCGCTTAACTCCTTTCAAAATTTTTACAACTTTCACTTCGCTTCGATGAACTGTCTTGCGTTTCAGGACTTTTGCAAGAAACTGGATGTTAAATGGTATCCGACGTTTTCTCTTTACCATGATGGCAAACTGGTGGAACAGTTTGAGGGCGCTAAAACAATGGAAGGTTTGAGTGAGTTCGTTGAAGGCAAGCTAGAATCAATCCGACCTGGGTCTCGTCCTCCGAAAGGCGTAAAGCTTCCCAAGCCGGGCGACAAGCAGGTAGACACGGAAGCTGCGCCGGACATTCCAGCCGCCAAGGACAAGGACCGTGTGGCAGGAGTCAAGGCTGGTGAGAAGCATAATGAACATGTCGCTCAGCTCGCCAACGAAGAGCCTCCGGTGAAATCTGCTACCCCGAAGGTGAACTCGAAACCGTCCGCGCCTGCAAACCCTCAGGGGATCTCCGTTCCTCTTACAGCAGAGAGCTTCCAAAAGCTGGTCACTACTACGAGAGATCCCTGGTTCATCAAGTTCTATGCTCCGTGGTGCCATCACTGTCAAGCGCTGGCCCCCGTTTGGCAAGCAATGGCCCGGGAGATGCAGCATGTCCTCAACGTTGGAGATGTGAATTGCGACGCAGAGCCCAGGCTTTGCAAGGACGCTCGAGTGAACGCCTACCCGACAATGTATTTCTTCCGCGGCGGCGAACGAGTTGAATACACCGGTCTACGTGGTCTGGGCGATTTGGTCAGCTACGCGAAGAAGGCTGTGGAGATTGGATCTGGTATTCAGGATGTCGATGCAGCTCAATTCAAGGAGCTGGAAGAAAAGGAAGAAGTGATCTTCCTGTACTTTTACGACCACGCAACGACCTCGGAGGATTTCGAGGCCTTGGAACGTTTGACTCTCAGCTTGGTAGGTCACGCCAGAATGGTGAAGACAAGCAGTGCGGCTCTTGCCGAGCGGTTCAAGATCACAACCTGGCCTCGTCTCTTGGTATCCCGAGACGGACGGCCCAGTTACTACAATGCTTTGGCTCCCAAGGATATGCGGGACGTCCGACAGATCCTGAACTGGATGCGCTCCGTTTGGCTGCCCATTGTCCCTGAACTTACAGTCTCTAATGCCCGTGACATCATGGACGGGAAATATGTTGTGCTCGGGATTCTGAGCCGGCGTCGCTCGGATGATTTCATCCTTGCCAAGAGAGAATTAAAGAGCGCCGCCCTGGAATGGATGGACAAACAAACGCAATTATTCCGATTGGAGAGACAAGAACTTCGGGATGCTAAGCAGCTGCGTATTGAGGAGGCAGAAGACCGCAATGACCAACGTGCCTTGCGGGCTGCTAAGAACATGCGCATTTCCATCCGGGAAGATGACAAGAAGCAGGTTGGATTTGCCTGGGTTGATGGTGAGTTCTGGGAACGGTGGCTGAGGACCACTTTTGGTATCGATGCCAAGAACGGAGAAAGGGTCATCATTAACGACCAGGATGTAAGTATCATCCGAGAAAAGCTGTGTGTTTGCCATTACTGATCGCACCGCCACAGAACCGACGCTATTGGGACGCCACTTCTAGCGGAGCTCCCATCATGGCCTCGCGCACCTCCATTCTCGAAACGATTCCGCTGGTCATTGCCGACTCGTCGAAGTTGAAGCCCAAGTCCACAGTCGGTGCATTCGAATACGTATTCTTTGTCACTCGGTCCTTTATTTCCGGCCATCCCATCATTTTTGTCGCCTTGTTGACCATGACCATTGTCGCCGTCACTTACTTGGCTCGAGTAAGGCTAGCAAAGCGCGGGCTCAGTCGTGGTGGCATCCTCGGTGCTGTTCAGAGCAACAGTGCCGGGTTTTTCCGTCTCGATGGGAAGGAAGGTCTACTGAATGGGGACGGCACCGGAAAGGTCGATTAGATCGTCAGCATCTAGCGCATTGTACAGTTAGGTTTCGTCCTCCTGGTATCGTTTTTTATTGCGTATTTCCATATTGGACTTCTTCCTTGATTTTGCCCTAATCACTAATGGGTCTCTGCTTTTGACACGGACGATGTCTCTCTCATATTCTTTTCCCTTATACAAGCCATTTTCATTCCTCGTTATCGTTGTCTTTGATTGATTTTGATTGAAGCGGTGTTGGGCATGGGGTACACTCTACAAATGAAACCCGCTGTGGGATTTTGTCAATACACGGGCAAAAACACATGGACAGCTATGCAAAAGAACATGTCTGTTTAGTGTTAGCAGGGAGCAGATGGTGCGAAGTGTCAATCTCATATATTCATGAATATCATCACAAAGCAACTTGATTCCGGTAACTATTTAAAGAATCGCAAATCCAAAGCCTCTTATTTGACACCGTCATTGTCACGTGAGTGAGTTTTGCGTCTGCTGATTGGTCGCGGGATTGCCGCAAGTTGCAACATCGGAGCCTCTCGGTTTTCGCGAACGACTCCAGTTTCCCATTGCTTGTCGTCGTCCATTCCATCGCTGGAGTAGTCCTCGTTTCGAGTGTATTTATACACAACTAATTACAAGATGGTATGTATTGTATGGAAACGATTCCTGTCGATTGAGTTTTTGGCATGCTTGCGAGGGGCACACGAATGACGCTTAACCGCATAACTTCGGCCTCCCGCCTGCTATACCATCCTGATGCTTTTGAAGAAGAGGTAGAAGTGTTCAATTGCTGACGAACTCTTCATTTCCAGTTCTCGCAAACCCTCCGCCGTGCTGCGTCCCAGTCTACTGGCGCCTACCGCTCTCCTTTCGCTCCCAAGTGAGACCCCCTTCGAGAATTGATACCCTACTAGACATATTGCATGGAGGGATTTGGTGCTCGGGCGAGGCCTATGAACTGCCCAGATTATGGTTCGATGGCTTGTGCATTGACGAGCGATCTGGCCTCCATTGATATGTCCGAAGTAGTGACTTGATAGGCCTTCGTCATCCAAAGACAGTCTGGTTGTTGTGGAGCAGACGAACAATGGAAACAAGACTTTACTGACTCTGGTGCTTGATGAAAATTAGGTACTACGTTCCTGCCCACTTCGGGGGAGTGAGCATGGGCACCGCCACCAAGTAGTGAGTCTCACATTCTGTGTTTCTATCAAGATGCATCTTCGAGCGGACAGACTTCCGGAAACCCTGCGCGCTCGTTTTATTGTCATTCCATTCTAATATGCTTTGATCTGTAGCGTTAGCATTGCTGTCCCCTTCGGCGTTGCTGCTGGTACCTTCGCCCTCTTCTTCTTCGGTGAAGTGCCCCGTGTGCGCAACGACATCCTGCGCAAGGTTCCCTTCCTTGATGAGTACTTCGACCGCAGCGTCCCTGCCGAGGACAACGTACGTACCTTTGAATCACGCTAGAGGCTGTTGTGATGATTGCTGACCGTTCACTAGCCGTTCTAAGCTTTTTCAACTTCCGCGCCGTTTCCCGTACCCCAAATGCCACCTGAATCGGTTGGTCTTCTGCGTGCGATACCGGCTCAGTGGTGAAAGCAGGGAATCGGTACTGTATTGTGTAGAATAGCGATGGTTTTTGATAGCACATAGACACGCCTGGTCACCATCAAGATTTTCTCCTTCTCTTTCCTTCCTTGGCACGGAAATAAGGCTCAGAATGGCAAGCAACAGCGACATAACTATGACTACGAGCTCTCCGATCTATCCCGGTGTCCTAATATTGCACTAGTACCAGCTACCTAGGTCTTCGTTTGGAGGTCTTTTCTGCATGGGTAAGTTCAGCACCAACGCCACACTTATAAAGACATTGTCCTGTCATCATCTGTCAAGTATCATTCAATCACGGCTGTCGATTCTTTTCCCACATAGGCAGGTATAGCCTGACGAATAGCCCAGTCAAGCTACTTTTTCCTGAAGAGAACGTAATGGTCCAATGAATCAGCATTATCTGGCCGCTTTGACTGCAATTCCCCGGTCATCCAACGGAAACGAAGAGGAGCGGCTTATCTGGCACGCGTATCATATCTCTGCTCTTCCTCTTATCAGCCACCGTGACTCTGCGACAAGTCCAACGACGCAGCTTATTCAACTCGAGATATCGATAAGCGGATTTGTTCTGACGTTTACTGGCTTGTTAATCTCCTTTTGACCTTCTTGTCGAAGCTTTCCCCGGGCTTATTTGGGGTCCCCATCGTCTGGAGCTTCCTCCTCAAGTAAGGACTCTCCGCCAAGCTTTCTTGATGCATATGACTGTATAGGATATCTACGAGGTCATCCCTGCCTCTTAAGCAATAAACGAGCAGTAGGGCGGGGGAGTCGTTCTTACTCGACATGACAATCCAATATGACCCGCCCCTTGCGGGGGATGATACCGTCGCAGTTCAGATAATCGAGAGATCAGCGTGACCAATGCGCCAAGCGTATCAGACTCCGGACTCTTCCCCTCATTTTTCCTAATCTTTCACGTTATCTCTCAGGTGGTTTGGTCTCATATCGAAAGCAATGGCCCAAGACTTGGTTTTGGTGCCAACGGGCGGGCGTTATGGTCGCCGTGGATGAGTATATCTCTGCTGGTCATCCCTGCTTTTTTGTCAAGGGACAAGCGTCAGCTCATGCAAGGTGCTATCATCAGAAGTATCTTTCAAGGTTACACAAAGCTGGATTTGTCTGCTTTAATAAGGTAATGAGACACCTTGAGCTCGTCCATTCTGCCACCACTGTTATTTTCCTCCGTGGACACGAGCAAGACCTGGAGTTAAAGTTGAACTAGACGCGATGTCGTCTACCAAGCTCGCTTCGAAACAAGTGGTTTATCAAGATGTCGACCACGATCCTGTCACGTCTATCTTGCCAAACGGGGATATCCCGTACGCGGATCATGAGATGGACGCGGACGAGCGGGTCATTGTGGCCCTGGGTTACAAGCAAGAATTCAAGCGAGAGTTCTCTCTGTGGACTACGTTCTGCGTCAGCTTTGCCGTGCTAGGGCTGCTTCCCTCGTTCGCGAGCACTCTGTACTATGGTAATAATACCTCGCTCTTCTTCACGATCAATCTGCACGGCGCTGACAGTGGCTTGCAGGAATGGGTTATGCGGGAACAGCAGGCATGGTTTGGGGGTGGATCATCGCCATGGTTTTTATTCAATGTGTGGCAATGGCCATGGCTGAACTATGTTCTGCAATGCCGACGAGGTGGGTTCATTGGATCTTGCTTGTATCGCTCTCGTCGATGGAATACTTACAGAATTAGTGGTGGCTTGTACTACGCAGCGGCAGTTCTCGCACCTCCAGGGTACGGACCCTTTGCAGCCTGGCTCACAGGTTGGTCCAACTGGATTGGCCAAATCACAGCAGCGCCTTCAGTAGATTTTGCATTGGCGGCGATGATTCTAGCTGCTGCCTCGATTTCCAACCCGGACTATGTCCCAACCAGCTGGCAGACGTTCCTCCTCACGACGCTGATTATGATTACCCACACCTTCATCAGTAGCATGCCGACGAAATGGGTCGCGAGATTCAATTCATACGGTTCGACCTTCAACATGATAGCTCTCGTTATTGTCATCATTGCCATTCCTGCGGGGACGAAGAATGAACCGAAATTCACGCCGTCGAAAGAGGTATGGGGCACCATTACCAACGGGACGGACTTTCCGGACGGCGTAGCTGTGCTCATGACTTTTGTCGGGGTCATCTGGACCATGTCAGGCTACGATTCTCCTTTCCATCTGAGCGAGGAATGCTCGAATGCAAACGTCGCCGCGCCGCGTGCCATTGTAATGACCTCTGGGATTGGCGGACTCATGGGCTGGTTCCTGCAGTTGGTAGTCGCCTACACTGTTCTCGACGTCGAGGCCGTGATAGACTCGGATCTCGGACAACCTTGGGCATCGTACTTGCTGCAAGTCATGCCTCGCAAGACAGCCATGGCCATCCTCGGACTGACCATTATCTGCGGATTTTCCATGGGCCAGGGCTGCATGGTCTCCGCGTCGCGGGTGACATACGCCTACGCTCGCGACGATTGCTTCCCCTTGTCACGGATCTGGAAGAGGGTCAACAAGACGACCAAGACCCCTGTCAACGCCGCTATCCTCAACACTGTCCTGGGTATTCTGATGTGCCTCCTTATTCTAGCGGGTGATGTGGCCATCGGAGCCTTGTTTTCCATTGGCGCCATTGCACAGTTCGTCGCTTTTGCCATACCCATTTCCATTCGGGTGTTCTTCGTGGGAAACCGTTTCCGCAAGGGACCATGGCACCTGGGACCCTTTGGTCCGGTGATTGGGGGGCTCGGCGTCGTGTTTGTTCTGTTGATGGTGCCCATTTTGTGTCTTCCCAGCGTGAGAGGGGCGAATCTGACGCCTGACCAGATGAACTGGACATGTCTGGTCTGGGGTGCGCCGATGCTGGCGGTGACTATCTGGTGGGTCATCGACGCACGCAGGTGGTTCAAGGGTCCCAAGATCAATGTGGAGCATGTCATGCATGGCGTGGAGGCGATTGTGGATGTGGGGGTGGAGGTGGAGGATCAACGGAGCAAAAGTCAAGATGATGCAGTGAGCAAGGCTTCGAAAGTGTAGTCCTGTTGGTAGCTATAGCTATCATTAATTCTTACCACTCTTGATAACCTACTTATTACTTGCTTGTTCTTCTAATAGAATGCGGTAGCATACCAACCGGGTATATTCTTCCATCAGAGCTTACATGCAACACCGAAGTCGACTGGTGCTCTCGTCCAAAAGCAGCGAGATATATACATCAATAGGGCAGCAGCTCAGAGTCGTTTGAGTCGGAAGACAAGTCTCTCAAGGACATTGTTCCTACGCCCACTACCCCTCTACAAGGTCAGAACAAGACTTCCTCAGAAGATATATTCCAGCCCCGCATTCGGATACCATGGTCGTTCCCATTCGCAATACCGCCATTACTCGGGATACTCTTAGCGATGCGGATTCTGCCACTCCATCTTATCCAGAGTTCCCACTAGCTCACCCCCTGGCCCCTGGGAGAATAGGATGAGGCTTAGCAATACCATGCATTTAATTCTACCGACTATTCTGCTGCCTTAAGGCAAGCTCCACACTCCGTCCTGGAAGCATGGAATATCTGAAACTCGTACAATGGCTGCGTCGGGAGATGCTCGAATCCCACCATACCAAACAGGCGACATAGTCAGATTCAGGGAATGTAGACACAGCGGATGGAGCGCGTGCCAGAATTCAGTCCAGTCATGAGTCTGGAATAGAGGTATATTGCATTTAATTATGAAACTGATCGATTGTTCCCGTCTGCGCCTTGTCTCTGTCTATATAAAGTAACCACGGTGGTCCAGGTGGTGCAAGTCCACCCGTGGGACTGATATATATAGTAACTTCCCCTCGCTGTATAGCGAACATATTCTCATTTCAGGGGAGAAATTCAGGGGCAAGTTAAGCTGTTTCTACTACTCCGTAGTCCGTACTTCTTCGTCAATTGCTAATTCACCGGTCACATGCAATGCTATTCTCTCACCGAGAGCGCGACACCACATGCTTGGGCTACGGGCTACAAGCTATCGTGGGGTCCATTACAAAGCACTATCAAGTATCCAACCATGGGGCTCAATGAGGGCATCCAGGCTAGGAAAGTATAATTATGCCGAACAGGCGTGTAGTTTACTCGATTTGTCGATCATCGCCCCATTTTCGGTCTCAGGATTGACAGGGGTTCAGTGGATAATCATCGCTTTAAAGTATTGTTACGAGTACGACTTACGGAGTGGAGGGGTAGACTAGGACTTCACACCAGGTTATTGACATCTTGCGACGCTGTCAGAGCATTATGTGAAAAGGGGCTGAGTAGCTTCATAGGAGTATTGGGGCTACGACGTACTCCTTAATCTCGACTCCTTAATGTTCACAGACTCCAGAGGCAGAGAGGCTGTCAGCCAACTCAAAGGGCCCGAGGGCTTGCGCGGTCCCTTCTTCGTTTCTGTTACTTTATGACGCGGCTGGTGAGAATAATAGGCGGCTGAGGCCGATGACCTGATACACTAGGACCTCCCCATATGATACTAAATGCTGACACTATATCAAGATGATCTACAGAGTGCAGACTGTAGATAGATACGGAGTAACTTGTTAGAGATCCTGTAAACAATGACGTTGGCGGGGCTCACTCCCACCTCGACAATTTCATCCAAGCATACTCCGTAAGGTGAGCAATAAGCAATATGCAGATAAGCTGATTACTCAGCTATGCAGACAAGATCAACCAAGAACAGCTAAACACCATTAGACTAGTGCTACCTAAGCCCTTACCTCAACAAATCAGACAAATTCTGCGCGCACAACTACCCGAAGAAGTCAAGATGCAGCTTGGCATGAGGTGTGTGGCGCTGTCGCCTTAGAAGTCTTCTAAATTTTTAATTGGCTGCCGTGCTGGACCTGAAAACTGGGCGATCCAGACAACAGTCTTCGGGTTTTCTCCGGCCCATCTTCCAGGGCAAAACTACCGAGGGGAATCCCTGGGCCGAGAGAATCCCGGATGAGTCGGAAGGCTTCAGGTTTGCATGCAGAGTCATGACTTAGCGATTTGACGGAGTACTCATGTAGGTAGATAGATCTTTCTTTTGTCATTCAAGCTTTAACGCAGCTTAGGGCTAGGAGCATCAGATGCAATCAGCCCTTGTTTCGTTGCGATACACTTGCTATTGAAAATCGCATTACGCAACTAGATCGATAGATTCGGAGTAAAGGAAACATCTCGGGCGGTTAACATGGCTTAGTACAGCCATGTAACTCCCAGTCCCAATACCTTGATGAACAGTGTGCCTAACGAGCGAGGTGTCCAAGGTTCCTTGAAAATCGGCTCTGCCGGGAAGTCAAGCATTCAACTCAAATTATGAAACATAAGCCTGAGAATGGTCAAAGAAGCATCATCAGCGGTGATATGGTACGGTCCGGTAAAGAACTCGACTCTCGAAGTAGATACAAAGATCACACCAGTGAGGCCACACCGCCAAGTGCCAGTTGCATATTGGACAGACCACCCATTGAGTTGTCCTTCCGTGGAAGTTTCGATGAGCGGACCCAGGGCTTCTCCAAGTGGAGCTGAATCCCTTCAAGTTACCGGGATTGAACCGCCACATTGGGCGAGCTGCATTCTCCTTCCTGGTTAGCGGGATACATCATGCATTGCGCTATCATCTCAGACCTCAGACGTCTTAGTCTTACATAGGCAGTTGGGTCCCTGGAGTCATGAAACGCTGTTGTCTGTAACCATGGGTGCACCGTAAGTGGCAACTCGAGCGAGTTGATTTTGACTTGCAGTGTGTTAACAAATTGGCTTTTGAATTGACTTCCTTGGTATTTGAGTTTCATCTCGGCTTTTGTGGAAGTTTTATTTTGGATGACTCCGTGTATCGAGGACATTGTATCATATTATGACAACTATTGATCGTGTCGTGGAATTCCACCTGTACGGAGTAGATACTCCCTAGATGCATTGTTGATAGTACTTTGTAGGGCTATGGATCGTATTGGTAGCTGCCTAGCAGCCTGCAGGGGAGGTAGGCGGAATTTTGTTCGAGACACAAGCTATTGCCGGGCTCTTTCCGCGCACCGCGGGAATGTATTAGACTGTATTACACTACGTTGACTGCCCTGGAAATAGTTTGGAATCAACATGTATTTGAATATTGAATCAATGATAATGCAAAGGAGAGATATGCTCCTTCATTCCACTTCTCAATCGTTGTCTGATGGATATCATTCTTCGAAGACTACTGATATTGTGATCAGATAGGCAACCTTGAAGAACGATTCATGCAGCGATCCCGCCTGGTTATGCCGTTGTGGTCCACAATCGAAGCGGGAGAAGCTCCCAGCGAAATCTCCTGGTGGAGAATAACCGCCGGCTTTGTTGAGTCTAAAAGTTGATGGGCCCATATCAGGATTTTGCAGTTGTAGAATTAACAGCTACTATCTATATAGTCTACTATCTAGAGACTTCTTGATAACAACAAGCTGCTACCTAGTCAATTGCAACCGGGTTGACCGATTCGCGGAGGTCTAGTAATTGATTTGTAACAAGAATCGAAAATCTCTCAGTCGGGCTCTCCTCTCCGTTCATTGCCGATATGATTCATCATACTTTCCTCATTGGGATGGTGGCGAAAGGCCACGACACCAGAACCACGGACGAGCTAATTGGGATTGGTCGGTTTGGGTCGAGCTTTTTTTTCGGTCGGTATTTGCATCGGGCAAGGAAGTACGTACGTACTTTACAGTAGTAGTGTAGATACTCGGTACGGAGTACTGCCATTCTCCGTTGCGTTCTACTTGGTTGCTAGATACTACTGCATGATGGCATTAGACTTCTGGGAAAGATTGCGCGGCATCATTTAGACTGGATAGAATTTGAGGGCAATAGTCATGTATAGAGTCTAGATGGTCTCCCAAGGCCAGTTGATGACAGTGATCAGCCGTCATTATTTGAGGATATTGTTGTATGAATATGGTCATAGCTACGTACGCGCACCTGGTCATCTTATTGCTTGTTGTTCTTAGAATAGAGCAACTTACTCGCTTCTATTTTCAGCTCGAGAGGTGCGAAGCCATTCGACTGCCATCGAATGGAATTTGATATAAAACCTCCAGTGAGAATCAGACCCATGGCATGGTACTTTTGGTCCATCGAATTATCATCGCGCCCGGTCTATGTGCGAATCGGTAAATGCTACGAGGGAATCCAATTGCATGATCATATTTCCTGGAGCGCTGGAAGTGGAAGCAAACTTCAATGCGCAGTTCCGAGATGCATATTATCTAGGTGAGCCGTTGCGCTGCACAGTGACACTGCAGAAAAGACAAAGGTCTAGACAAAACAGAAGTAGTTGGTACTTGTCGACGACAACTGGTCACGAGCCTTGATGTGGACAATCATATTGGCAGCCTGCGAATACTGCTCTGGTACTTTAAAGAGTATTCGGTGTCTAGGTCGGAGTGACCGCAAGCACTCCGTACAGAGCGTCCCATGAAAATATATTTCCAGCGAAGCATTTGACTAGGCATTGATATCAAACAATTGCGAGGCACCCGTGCTGTCAGGTAGATCTAAATATGCCAAAAGATGGAGAAGGTGGGCAATAATGACCCATATTCAGGAAGATCTTGTTCGTTGAATCTAGGGTCCAAACATGTATCACTCCACTCATATTGACAACTTTGATGGCCATGATAAGGTTCTACCGCTGCGAGCTACCATCCTCGCATGTGGGATCAATGTGGATGTGCCATGAGGATCCCGTTGAGCCCTGAAGAACATCTGGATGGGCGGGACTGTCAATTGCGGAGAACTGGTGCAAGAGTTGGAGTCCCTCCACTTGAGCTTAAGCTTGACAGTAGTATCAACAACTGCTGTGGAACAATTGTCGGACAACAGAAGCGCTGCAACTGCAAGCCTGCAATAAGAAGCACAAATAACTTTGATCAGGCCAAATATGTCGCTGGTTCTTCGTATTCGGTATTAGCTAAGGATGAGAAAGGAACTGAACGCAATCGGAGCAGCGCTTGGTAAGTTCAGCTACGTATGTCCTGTCGTGGACTAGAAAATACCTATCAATTAGAGAGGTATTATTGAATCAGATACCTAGGTTCAGCATGGGATCATGATCCTTGTCCTGAAAGCAGCATAGACCATAGGTTAAGTTTCTTCCAGCCTCCCACAGCTAGGTAGCATGCATGGCGTAAGGCGAATGGCTTGCTTCCTCTTTCTTCCGCACTCCGCAGGCCCCCATCAACTTTAGGATCTACCTGGAAAGGCTAGAGGTAGCTACGATCTCGTTAATGGATAATCCTCATTCTATTCGCTCCTTGAGAGTTATATATTTCTTGTTGTATGGGTACTCAGATAGCAAAGTAGATTTATGCATATATCGGTAAAATACAATTCTGTACTGAAGTTCTGGAATCTGGACGATCGCAGATGCCTGTCGATGTCTGGTCTTGTCTGATTCCCCGATAATTCAAAGGCCGAAACCTGACCCCTACAGAAAAAGCACGCAACCGCCGCTTGCGTTCTCACTCGAGATTGGCAGGCTTCTCAAAAACCCCTGGCACGTCACCTGAGGACAAGTCACTGCCAAGTATCTTTTACGTGTCTGTATGCGGTAAGTGTACCACCATGGTACTTACCGATGGCCGTCTTCGGAACAGGCCCGGCTCTTTTCCTGTGAACAACCAACCACTTCCATCATCGAATTATTGCACGGATTTGGATGATTAGCATCTGAAGTGAAAATTATTGGAAGCCGGAATCATACGAAGTTTGGAATTCATCATTACTACCGTAGGTTGGTATCATAAGGTAGTGATAACAATCTCACTAATCATGAATTTCCCCTGCTTGCCGCCGCTGCCAACTAAATTCAATTCTGCATCCTCCTGCTTTTCGGATGGTCAAAGTTCGGAAGTAAATCTGATTAGGTGCTAAGCCGATTTTGCCGTTTTCCCTGTGCTGGTAAGGAAATTCATTGGATGTCTCTCATGGCTTGACCGTTTCCATACTTTAGCAGGGAAAAGAACGATAAACTAGCTACTACCTAGGTACTCCGGACCAGTGCTGGAAAGTTATGTCACAAAATCACAAGTCGGCTGTATGAAATCTGTATGATTTGAGTACAGTACTTTCAGTTATTATTGTCACTCTACAACCCCTCGAAGCTCGGCTCCTGGGATGCTGGATGATCGGGAACCGGACGAAGCGCGAATCAGGTCAACGGCACCACACCTGTTCCAAACATTGAGTACTTGCGTACGTCCTATTACAACACACGGTACCGACCTACGATGTTTATGAGGTTGGAAGTTTGATAAAATTGTTGGTATCGAAGTCAGTTGGACCTCTGTAGCCTTCAATAATAATGATAGAAATAACTGATCGTAAAATGATGATAAATCATCCGGTTGTCAGAATCATAACATCTGTTTTGCGCTTCTGTAACCGTTTTCCGCGTTTTGCCTCCCAGAGTTAGTTATGATCGGCCACCGCCCGTCCTCGTCGGTATGTGTCTAGTCTACTATGTAAACTCGTCTATCTGATCTCTCGTCCTTTTTCTTCCTCTTAACTACGTATTTGTCTAGCTAATCTTTCTTGTTCCTTTTCCTTTCTCCTCCCCGAAAGGTGCCAGCCGATATCCTCTTAGTAAGTCTCCCTTCCAAACTCTCTCAGCTCTGCTTGCATTTTGGTTTTCTCGCGCGTCTTTTACCTCTTCCCAATTTTTTTTTTTTTTTTTTTTTTTTTTTTTTTATATTT
>JACBAD010001956.1:0-54917 GCA_014281905.1 Aspergillus hiratsukae
CTACTTGTCTGTCTGTGAGATGAGGTTGCTAACTGGCTGGGTAGAACTGGGGATGGGCGTGTGAGCGTGTAGATGCGGTAGAGGTCGTCACGGCACAGGGGGAGAAACTTCTCTGTAATGCGGAGCAGAACGAGGAGGTTTACTGGGCTGCTAGAGGGGCTGGACCTGGTGAGTTGTTAAACACAATTGACGGTTGTATCAGGCTGACTGGGTAGCGTTTCCTGGTGTGGTAACGCGGTTCCATCTCCGGCTGCTCCCTTACTATCGTGACGGGGTTCGCTCGTCAGGGTATGTCTATCCGGCGCGATTATACCGGCCCGTCTTCAGCTGGGTGCTTTCGATGGTACCCGGTCTTGATCAGGATACCGAGATTACTGCGCTATCTCAGTTTTCAGACGGGGAGCTGTGCTTTTCCGTCTTCCTAGTCTGTATGAAAGAGACGAGTGGCCAAGCAGCTGAAGCCTTGCAGACGCTCCACGAGACTCGAATCCCAGGGGCGCTGACAGAGTGGTTCTGCCAGGAGGATAGTCTGGAGAACCTGTACCGACAAAAAGCCAAGTCCAACCCCCAAGAGCACAGGTGGTGCTCCAACAACACGTACCTCGAAAGCAAGGCCGACGTTGTGGATATCCTCGAGGAAGCGTTCCTCACTCTGCCGAGTGCTGCCAGCTACGCGTTCTGGTGCCCGATCACACCGACCAGCAGGCGAAAACTACCGGACATGGCGTTCAGCATGCAGTCTGACTATTATTTTGCAGTGTATGCGGGCTGGAAGGACGAAGCAGACGATGAGAGGTGTCAGTCGTGGTTGCGGCTTGTCATGGACAAGATTAAACCGCACGGCGTCGGCGCGTATATAGGCGACTCGGATTTTGATGTGCGACCTGACCGGTACTGGGCAAAGGACAATGAGAGCCGATTGAAGGAGATTCGTCGGAGATGGGATCCTGATGGTCGGTTTTGCGGAGTTCCTTGAGCCGACGCGTGATAGGACGCTGGTTATGTCTCAAGAATTGTCTTAGCACTGGAGTCTCAAACCTGAGTGGATTTATCAGGCCTCATGAAAGTATACACAAAATGATTCTGCTCGAACCGGCACATGCTTTTGCATGTTAACCGTCTGCACGGTGTTAGACGGAACCTCAACTACATTATGGGCATCATGAGAACCACAATGATATAGAGAGAGTTGGGACCAATATCAAGGTGCCCTCCTCTGGATTCTTATGTATTTAAAGGGTGCTTTCATATACCAGATGTATATAAGGAGAAATGGGCAGTATCACATTGTCTTCTCAGAGCATACGTCACTTTATCCTATACTTTGTTCTTGAAGACTTCCAGAGTGAACTTGCTGAAACATAACGGAAGGTGCCGGTATATGTCTCTTATTAAGAGGTTGCCATTAATTGCAGTGAATGCCTCATCTATAGTTCACTTCAGTTCAGTATAAATGTCACCATCGACTCACCTCTGATTCTTCTCTCTTTCATATCTCTACATACCATTGCTTCTACACCAGAGCGCACATCAACCAATACGCTCAAGCATTGCCACACTCAAAGCTCACCGTTACACATCTGAAAGATGGACGAGGATACATTCATGGAGCTCCGCAAAGGAGCAATTACAGCAGCCAAGAAAAGTAAGCTCCTCTCTGTCTCTACAGCAGCACCTCACTGATCACCACAACAGCCACCCTAAAGGCCGATTACCCATAACCGACCTCAGCGTCGCCAAACTCCTAGACGTAATCCGCAAGGCCGACTGGACCCACAACAGCGAGAACCAACCCGTCATCAGACCCCTAGAAACAACCGCCCACTCCTCAGCCCTCCTCCTCCAGGAACGAGGAATCAAGCCACAATACGCATGTGACTTGTGCGTAAAGACCAAGAACAAACCGTTCCAATCGTGCGTTTGCGCCCCGGCTTTCCGCCGCCATGCTCTTCGCCTGGGAGCTTGCGCGAACTGTATCTGGCATGGGCGTGAGGCGCATTGCTCGCTGAGAAGGGAGTTTGTGGCGGCTGGGGGGAAGAATTGGGTGTTTACTTTGGATCAGTGGGTTCCCTGCTGTCGTGTTGGCTTGCAGCTTGCTGAAACTTATAGGATTGTTCTCCATGGAGGAGGGTTGTTATACACCGAGGGTATTGGTCGTCGGCTCAAGGGTCTGCCTCTTCTTCAATCTACACGCACGCCAGCTGCCATCACTACTCGCAAGGCTACTTCATCCAAGCCCGCGATAGGCCGACAACCTCCCCACACTGAATCAAAGGTGGAACCACGTCGAGGTGACAGCTTGATCGTCCGTCCATCCTCACTGTCGACTCGCCGTCTGGCTAGCAACTCCACTAGTATCCTGAAAAAACGATCCGCAGCTCCTTCAATTGAGCCCCCAGGCCCAACCAAACGAACCCGTCATTCCAAAGACCGGGACGGTAAACTCGTACCCTGGCCATGCACCTCCACCCATTGGAATGACCCCGACGCTCTAAAGATTATTTATTCGGACCTTCAGTGTCATACGCGCGCTGTCAAGAGACGGATTGAGGAGTTTGAAGCCGGCTCCCTAGAGAGTGGAGACAGGAAGTGAGCGCAGTTGTCAGGAGGTTGAAGGTAGATTAGGGCTGGGGTGTTTGAGTGAGGCATTGGTATGGTTGTCATGTTGGGAATAGGCGTTTAGTGATTGATTGAAAGTGCTGGGTTTCTATGGAGCAATGCGACGGTTGATCGGGCTTAGGAGTTTAGGTGTCGCGGACAGAAGCATTTGATGCTTAAATGGGGGAGATATGGTGATTACAGACTACTCGTGTTGAATCGGTTGAAAGACCAAAATATCGTGGTCGGTTGAATTAGGGTTAAGTTTACGCTTGGCTCCTCAAGATCTATTAATACTTCGAGTAAGCCACAGAATATACAAGAAACTGCCATAACAGTAATAGTTCTTGTTCAATGCTTGACTGATATATTTCATCTTATTGGCAGTTTGAGATAGTCATGACATCAACCTCGTATTGCTTCTTGGCTTGAGTCATCCACTTCAGAGCACATATCTATGTATCATCGTACTCACCCCGAAAGCAATACGACTCGTCATCGACATAAGTAAAGCATCAGAATTATCACCTCCGACAAGTGTAATGCCCAAAGTAGCCATCGCAGGAGGCTCCAGCCCAACCCTAGGCGCATCCATCCTCGCCGCCCTCTCCACCACACCCACCCCCTGGACACCCATCATCCTCTCCCGACAAATCCCCAACCCCAAGCCTTCACCTGAAGGTATCGAAACCCGCTATGTGGACTATACATCCCACACATCTCTCGTCGCCGCACTCAAAGACATCGACACAGTCCTCAGCGTCGTGCTCATCCCCGGCCCAGCATCCATCACCTACCAGCTCAATCTTCTCAACGCCGCTATAGACGCAGGCTGTCGGCGGTTCGCGCCGTCCGAGTTTGCCCTCTGCGAGCAGGCACAGGCGCAAGTCGACCTGCTGAAGCCGAAGAATGTCGTCTGGGAGGCGGTCAAGGGTAAGGTTGAGGAAGGGGCGATCGACGCGGCGCGGTTCCCGTGCGGCATGTTCATGAATTACCTGGGGATTGGGATTGGAGGTGACAAAGAAAAGGTGGCGCGCGCTGGGTTTGCTGAGGGGGCGTTCCTCGTGCACTTGGATGCGGAGCCGGCGTATGTGGTTGTTCCTGTGAGAGAAGATGGATCGTCGCCCAGGCTCACGTTGACGGATATTCGGGACGTGGGGAGATTTGTGGCTGCTGCGCTGGAGATGGAGGAATGGGGCGGAAGGGAGTTGGGGATGGCGGGCGATACTGTCGGGTTCGATGAATTGGTTAGGCTTTGTGAGAAGTATACCGGCAAGAAGGTCGAGGTGCGCCGGGTGAAGATGCAGCAGCTGGAAGACAGATTAAAGGAGATTCCTGACGAAGATGTGCTCAAGCGGATGGACTGTCAGATAGCCATGGTCTGCGCGAGAGACGGGTCGGTGGTGCCGGGGGTGTTGAATGAGGTGTGCAAAGTCCAGCCGGTCAAGGTGGAAGAATTTCTACATAAGTACTGGAGATAATGGTCAGAGGATAGCTCGTCGCAAATGGATTTCCTTCACCCCTTTCGGCATTTCAGTAGTAAGTGTTCATCTCTTGGATGCAGGTTGATCACCAGCTTTATGCGCTCAAACAGCATTCTGGCGATGAAGGTCAATGCAACGGCAACAATTATAAGATTCTCATATCACAGCAAACATGTCGTACCTGCTCCTTTATGCCCAAATCAGAAAGAGAAGTCAAACGACTGCCGTGCTCCCGACTAGTTTACCCGTCATGAATTGTAGCAGAAACTCGATTGACTTCTCAGCATCCTCCGGATTCTGGAAAGAGAGGAGATGGCTTTTGTAGATAACAAGGCCTTTGTCGCCAAAGTATGCGTGGAGCAGCCGGGCCTGTTTATCTCCCATGTACGACAGAGCTAGGACCTAGGCTGTGTGAGTGATATTACTACATGGCTAGTTTGAAGAGAGAGTTCACCTACCGGAATAACGGTATGGTCCCGATAGTCATCGCTTGTGAGCTTGTAAGCATCGTTGCTATAATAGCAAGCACCTCTCCACGCAGGAGTTTGTTATCATCGCTAGGATACACATGTATCATAGAGAACATCACTGGGGCTTGGAACACGCATAGCGAGCCCGATAGGCATCATAAGGATGCCATTTAAGCGAGTGGAAAAGTTCGTCGTCGAAAATGTCATGCAAAATACATTTCGAGAAATCACTGTAAGCAATTCGAACCATTAGCCCTCATTATTTCGAAGGTCGATCACCAATCCTACCTTGGTAGCCAATCCGTACGCCTCCAAAGCGGGCGTGTCTCCTTGCCATTTAATTTTCGTGAATAATTACGAAAGCGCCTGTCAACTATGTGGCACATTTTCCGAGCGGCATCCATGGGTTCGTCACCGAGAATTTTGTGCGTCTCCCAGAGCAGAGGCTCAAGTTCCAAGTATTCGATCGTGTCTTCGTCGTCCTTGTCAATGGGATAAGACCGAAGCTCGTTGACGGACATGGGAGTAAAGTATCTTTCGCAACTTGCGTGCTCACGACCATCACGACCGCGGTAGATGTACAGATGATGACAGGCAATCTTGAAGTTCTCATACGAATCTGGATCGAGATAGGGATCGGTTGTATCCAGAATGTTGTTATAGACATCATTCAGATCATCCCCGAACTTGTCGCGCTTTGCCAGTATCGCAGCCTTTGGTCGGCGCCAGAGGGGTTTTGAGAGAGTGGACATGGTGATAGTTGAGTTGTGGAAGAGAAGAGAAAGGTGAGAGCAAGAAGAAGATGGGGAGTTTTTGGGTGTTGTAGTGGTAGACAAACAATGATGTCAGGAATCAGGATAAAGTACGTTTGGCCCTCAATCACTTTCCACGGTCTAGGGATAATGTCTTCTAGTTACATACAACGACACAAATTGCAAGATCCTATATTATTCCAGGGCCGGAAAGTTTCTATTATGACGGGCCCTTTACTTGATCGAGAGAATCCAGGTAATGTTGGTGCTAGAACGCAATATCACGTATATTTCGTGTCTGTCCTGCGACATCTGCTTTGGAGAATAGACTGCTTTCTAGTATCCAACCAACTATCTCGGATCCCTCCTGCATGCATCCTAGTTTTTACACCTCATCCTCTTCTTTACCTCGACAAAGTTCATCAGTTCCTGTCCTACCACCCATAGTAATGCCGCCCTTGTCCCAACTTGCATGCCTTTCGACCGCCAATTTTCTGAATAGAGATAAATCGTTTGGATAGTCGACTTGTTCCGGGAGATTGAATATTCCAGGCACGGCTAGGCTGTGATATTTCATGTTCAGTTCGTCTTTCTCTCAGAAGGTGTAAAGCTGATCAAAATGTTTGATGCTTCTTTCACATAGAAGCACTCGACAATCTTGGGAATGGGCCCAGCTTGTTTACTGATTCATCGCCTTTTTGGACATACAAAATCAAGAGCGCAGAGGACACTGAGGTTCCGGGTTTCCCTGAATGAACGGCTTTATGAATTGACTGGGACCAAGTATTGGAAGCTTCCGTGATGCATCAATGTTCGAAAAGCTGCCACGACGGCCGGTATAGAGAGGAGGTAGATCTCCAATTGCGGGTCCAGGAAACACCTGCTATAGGTGTTTATCAATTTCCGTTGCGTCCACAGTCACAGCACTGTTATAAATTCCGGTGGCAGGTTATTTATGAGCTTTTCGTGCTGCCTGGCTTTCTGCCCTTCTTCTTTCGACGGACTTTGCCTTGCACCACGTACTCGGTAATGTGTAAATGGTTATCAAATTGCATAACAGCAAGCCGTCATGATTATCATGACCGTCTCTAGTAGGACGGGGGGCCAGGAGGGGACAGTTGACGGATCTTGACCGGTATTTACTGACATTGAGCCTTCAAGCCTTGCTTGAGGTTCTTGCGCTTGGTGGTGCTCCGTATCTCTGGCACTGTCACACTGAAATCACGCTCACATCGTCCATTGTCCTCATGAATGAAGTTGTAGTGGTATGACTTCTTTATGTCCATTCATTGCTCCTTTGCGCATGGCAACACGGCCGGCGAGGCCTCTCTTTCCAAGGTCGGATCCGATATAGATGCCGTCTCTGTCGTGGTTGTTCTAGATGAGGAACATAGAACATTTTGTCCCCGTCTTTGAGGTCCAAAACCCAGCTAACTCCCAGAACTCAAGTTCAGCACTGATTGGACCGACCCAAATGCTGGGTTTTGTCTAGATCAGATGGAATATGAAAGTCGGGTATTGTAGGACTTTGGCCATTCAGACCTCTTCTCGCTGTTGTTGCCCTGCCTTTTGTTCTTCTGTCCACGCTTGACTTTGGCCGTCCTCAAGGGTGGTCGACTGTCAGATGAGCCCAGCCACACCAATCGGCGGAGCGAAGCACGTGTCTGGGACGTTGCCTGTGCAAGGCAGAAGGCCTGGCACCATCGCAGGATTCGATGTGGACGGAGAACAAACCAAGTGTCGGGGGAAGGTCAACTACCTAGAAATCTCGGTAGTCAGGCATTAGCTGCAAGATCATGGCAGATGAGGAACCGAGGATATACTCCCAGGTTAAAGATGACGGTGATAATGATGATGGAAGAGGAAAAGAGAGAAAGGGGAAGATGGAAAGAAACTTGATACAACCTGTAGAATCGCTAACATTGCGCTTGCCTTACCGAAGGTAGAATAAGACAGTGAATACTGGTCCTATCATATTCACCAGTAAATGATGCATTTTAGAACTGCCTTATGAACAAGGAAGAACTTAAAGATTAGATGTTCTTACTGATGCTTATTATTTTGAATTTCGGTCGTAGGGGCAGTCCGACCTCAACTACACACAGAGAATTTAGTCATTGAATATGCTCCGACTATATGGTATAAGGAGTATCAGGCAGAGATTCTACCTCTTAGGAGGAGTCAAAAGCGATTATTGCATCACGGTTAATAGTATACTAGGATATGCTAGGTTTCTATCATATATGCTCTAGACTGTCATGAAATTCATAAATGGAGCATAAGTATAAGAGAGCCAGACCAGCTTCATTTGTCAAGACAGAGATAGAACGTGCAAACACTAAATAATAAACAGTAAAGTTTGTAAACAATAGAGGAGAATAGAAAGAAAAAGAGAGAGAAGCAAAACGGATCAGAGAGGGGGGAACCTCCCCCTCATCCCAGGCACTGCTCGTCTAAGAATATTCGTAAAGGTAAGAATATTCGTCAACGGGCAACGAGCAGGGCCTGTAACCCGGGCCAGCAGTGCAGTGGGCTACTGCAGGTGACCACTGCACCACCGGTCCGGGTTGGTTGACAGTATGATATAATAGGAAGTCATCTGTTGCTCAGTCGGTTACCTAAAAGGGAAGTGAATGGGCAGATGCCTGGGGGTTAAAGGCATCGTTGTGAGGCAGAGATGAGGTATCGCAACTGCCTTGGTTGCATCAGGTCTTCGGCTTACAGAAGATGCGTAGAACTTGTCGACTCCAAGGCTGAACCAAGTATTCGAACCTGACCAACGAGGTAGGCGTCCTATTAATGATATCTTGATGACGCTTTACGCTGAGGATTTATCTCCAGTGTTTTAGATACGCCTTGTTCTGTTCCCGATTTCAGGTTAGACAGCTATAGACAAGTGCTCATCTCATCTGCGACTAACAACAAGAATCCTTCCACCGACGCCTTAACACACAATGGACACATCAACTCCGTCCGACGAACAGCACTCGCTACTACTGTCAATCATCTGGGTTCTAACGATGGCACTGATCTATCTGGCAATTCATCGCCGTTTCGAGGCGTACTTGAGTCCAAGTCGAAGCGAAACTCCTGATTATCCTACGCTTGTCGCGACTCTCCTGCGCGGGCTTGAAAATATGGAGAAGGAATTAGAGCAGGAAAAAGCAAACATATTGGACATCAGACGGCTTATGAATCAAACTCATGATCTTCCGCTTTCGAGTAACCTGCGCGAGCTTAAAGACATAGAGAAGGAAACAGAGCCTGGGGAAGCAAATTTCTCGGAACGCAGACTGCGTTTAATTCAACTTCACGATAGGGCGCTTTCGCTATGTCCAGAGCTAAGGGGGACTCATGCAGCTCAATGTACGCTGACGCCGGAACGACGCCGAATATTATTGCGTGCAGAAGAGTCCAAGACTGCTGCTGAGGAAGAGGGAGGTCGTTGTCATCAGGAGCTTGAGGGGGCATGATCGCTATAGGACAATGCAGAAGCTGTTGGCTATCTAGCTATGACAATGGAGGCTTGCTATGCTAAAACTTGCTTATTGATGTGATTCAGTTAACGATGTAGTATTGCCAAATCCTACTTCGTTCTCCTTTCTTTGATATCTCTGCATTGATCTCAACCCCCAGCCACAGTGATCGAACTTGAAAAAAGCAATTGACAGGAACCCCAACGAGGAGCAAGTCTGGAACGACCAGTATAATCTAAACGCAAACCACACTCACCGAATTGCAGGTTCCATCCATGCTTCCACAGTTCCTGTTCCAGCCTGCAAAAGTTCTAGTACCTTCCACTAGATCAATCACAGGGAGGCTTTCCCCAATCCCGCATCCGCCTGAGCACATCACCTTGACACGACGGACATCTGTAATGCCCTAGTCCTCAGCTGCGGCGAGAGTAATCAAAACCCACCATGACACCGCAAGAATCCACAAAAAGCGTGACTGGAATAGAAGCGCATATAAGATTGGCTAGACTCACAAGCGAAGAACACCTCAACTGAAAGACAAGCTTCTTACAGCCGGTACACACCGCGCGCAAAGCCTCTCTCAGCCAGCCCTCAGAGGTCGTGCCTCCCTGGACCAGCATCCTCGGCGAGCAGTGGATAATTAGACAAGACGTACCCTCTCCAGATCACAGGACACATATCGGAACCGAAGGTGGTCATGGTAAACCACCAGTCCTTCTGCGGTATCGTAGTTGAAGACTGAGGGGTTCAGGGTCTCGTCGCAAGCTTTGTCCACAAGGACGAGCTTCCTCGAGGAGAGAAGTACATGTATCCGGTTGTGGATCTCAAGATGAGATGCGCAGAATGAGAGGATCTGGTCATATTCAGCCGTTGGACTGCCGCTCGTTCCTTCGATATGATTTGATCGGCGCAAGCTTATCGTTCCTTTCAGCCTGTACAATCATAATGACAGCGCAAACTGGAGCTCACTACTGACTAAAACCACTCGGCGTAGTATGTCAGGTAACCTCAAGTCTGAACTGCTGGATCTATCATGAGTGCCTTCATCATGGCGCAGGCAGCCGGACGTACAATGATATCCCATCCTTTGTTCGCTCAAACTCTGCATAATGTACCATTGTAGGCTCAGAAGGATTCCTAGGTGATAGAGCACCCGTGAATGATAGTGTACCTTCAAACCAAATGATGGAGAGAAAGCTCTACAGAATCTTCCGGCATGCACCTCACAATGCACCATCATCCGACGACTAATCGCCCAGCCCTGACCCTACGACGACTAATCGACGCAGTGAAAGGGCACACGATCAAGAGAAATGCATCCTGCTTTATTCAAAATTCTTTACTCTGCAAAGAAAGAATCTAAAGACAAACGCAGCTGAAATACAACACCACTACTTCTTGGATGGTTCTGCCCTTCGTCTTCTAGCCACTTGGACATCGGACGCTTGGATATCTCTTCTTCCTCTGAGACAAGAAAAGGATAAGAGATAGTCAAGATGGTTTATTTTCCCTCTGAAGTCGTGGACATGATCTTGTCCTTTGTCGAGCCGGAAGATTTCTATACACTCCTCCAGTGTGCGCTGGTCAATCGTCAGTGGGCCAGATCGGCTCTTCGTGCTCTGTATCGGTAGGTGTTGCATCGAGACAGGAGATTACCGGCGGTTGCTAACAGGAATAGCTCTGAGGCACTCTTCCCCGGTGAAAACAGATTGTCCGCATACGAGCACTCGGCCATGGTAAGAACGCATAGCAGCAGGATAGCTGAGTCGGATGCTGATGGAGACATAGTCCATAAAACCAAAGCGATGGGCCGAATTCTGGTGGACTCTGATCTTGTCTGCCTTCACCTTTGAGACGTATCTCCCCTACGCCGAATTGCTTCACACGCTCGACTTGTGCGATCTTGCGCTTTTGATCCATCTCGACAGAGACTTTGCGGCGTAAGTGCTCCACTCAATTCCTCAAGCGACTGCTAACATTGGAGTAGTAAGTTGCGGTATGGTCGCTTCGCGTTCTATCTCAGAGTCACTTGCTATGAAAATTATTGCAACATCTGTGCTGCTGTTGGTTGGGGTAAGTGTTCGATGGCCCGCCGACGGGACTGTAGGCTGACCGATTCAAGCCATTTTAGTTGTAAACCCTGGAATCAGCTGCTTGGTCTGTGACAGTTGCCCCGAGACCTGGGATAACGAGCAGGAAAGAGAGCGTTATCTTGGAGTCTCTTCGTCCGTTCTGGACTGGTGGGCTCCTCATCTGATCCGTCTCGAGACTCTGTGGTACACCATGGGAAAGCATCTGCGCGTGGAGAACGCACGCAACATCGCACGCCATTGTCCCCAGTTCAAAAACCTGATCGTGTGGGAATGGATGGAGTCTACCATCAGTCGCGCCAGATTCGATCGCGACGATTTCGACAGTGATTCTGACAGTGATTCCGACAGTGATACAGAAGAGGAAGAGACGTCGGCTGGAGATTTCCTCCTGGCTTTGCGGCGCAATACCTTGGAACGGTTTGAAATTCCTCGCGACTCGTACTGCAAGCCTTCCATGATCACGGGCCTGATTGCGCATTCCCAATCGCTGCGCGTGTTGAGATTGCCCAAGTTCCGGCCGGAGCTGGCAATCGAACTCATAAAATCGAAATCCATGCAGTCCCTTGAAGCCATCCACTTTTTCCTCGGTTACGAGAAACGTCCTATACTAGCTGAACCGTTCGGAAAGTGGCTCGGTGGATGCAGAAACCTGCGTCGGATCGAGACTTGGCTCTACCATGACGAACTCTTGATGCTAGCGCATGCCCTCAACAAGGGCCTCGTCTCCTTGGAAGTCCTCGTCGTTCAACAAAACTACGAGGATAACACCAAGATCATCGACGCGTTCTACCGCGGCGTCTCGCGTCAGCGCAACATGCAAGAGTTGACGTTGAACACGGAGATGACGAGCGATAAGAAGATATTCCTGTGGTGCCTCTTCCGTCTGAGGAAACTGCGCAAACTTAATCTCCGGAGAATGTCGGCCAAGCTCACGTTGGAGGAGATTGGAGCTCTTACCTCCAGTCACCCCAACCTTGTCTGGCTGGGTTTGTACGTGACTCCGGCCCTGGACAAGATCTGGAAGTACATCATCGCGCCGAAGCTCCGCTACCTGCATTTGGTCGGCATTGGTGTCCTGCACGCCAAACCAGTGCTTGATTTCATTCATCGTCTGGGCGAGCAGAATAGGGGGTTCATTCTGAAGCTCAAGTTCAGCACCTTTGCTGAAACCTTCACTACTGTCTCGGAGGAGGATCATCGGGCCATTTCATATGCGCTATTTGACCGTCTGCGCGGCCGTCTCATGCCGTACAGAGAGATGCTCTAGGTGCTGACTTGCTCGATTGGACATACCGTTGGATGTTGGATCATCATTGGACATTAGCAGACTGGTTTTCTTCAACTGTCGTTTGTCATTTGCGATTTCATGATTGATGCTGGATAATCTTTGCTAGATCTATGCACGATGTTTTGAGCATAATAAATGCTCCAAACATAATTAGGAATTCAATCAACCGTCTTATTATGATCATTCATCCATCGATTCCATCATTCCAAGCTTTCCATCCCTATGCGGAACAGCGGAATAGATTCATCGGTAGAGACACTCAGACACCCACCCGATATAATCAAACAGACCAAACAAACCAAACACAACACAAACAGTACCTAACAAAACCCGAGACGTGACGTCAACACATTCCCCGCCCACCAATCAGCTCCGCCAATTGCTGTATACATCTTTTGTATTGTTTGTTCACGGTTTACTCTTCTCAACAGAGGCAACATAAGAACTGATGGGCTGCATGAGGCAGTCCGAATGCTATCAAAATGTTTTCTTCTCTCATCGAGCATGACATGCACTTATGAGTCCTGAGGTCCCAGGCAAATGATCTGACGATATGCGATATGCTCTCCCACGACCCTGGTCTCGCGTATAGTCCGGCGGAGTCGCTGCTGAACCCGTTCCCCTATGTTTGGTCGTGGATTGCTTCGTTCTGGATGAGGGATGGGGCTGGATCGTCTGAGTCTGAGTCTCTACCGGGGGAGAAAAGCGCTTGATGATCGGAGGCTGGAGCTCGGAGCGATGGTAAGTTTCCTGGGGGTATATGATGACCTCTATCTGTGTTGACTGCTGAATCAAGGCAATGATAGACTGATATTGTTGACATAGATAATGCGGATCTTCTACTATGCTGCTGTGAGAGTAGAAGGATCAACTGCAGTATCCCATCGATTTACACTCAGAAGACGAAAGGAGAAAGACATGACGGGGCGATATAGCCTTAAGGGGAACCGGGCAGTCAAGCAAGGATCGAAGGAGATTCAACTACACAGAGTATATACCGTTGAACTTTATGAACTGCACCTATATATAAGAGCTTGACAATGAGATCCCGTTAGCGAGACTATAATGACCCCCTCTGCGATTTGGACAATCTCTTGCCCAATTGCTCCCTCGCCTCCTGGCACATCTTGGGAATATCTGCGTTGGCAATAATACCATTCCGGTAGTTGATCGCCTCTTCAATCTTCTTAAAGTCCTCGCCAACTCCCTCAGCCAACCACTCGTAGCAGTTCCCGATAAACCTGCTGCTCTGAACCAGCCACTGAGACCGCTCTCGGCGGCTGGTATCATAAGCAGCGAGGGCAGCTTCGAGGTCCTTATGACTCTGCACCCGTTCGTCCTCGAGCAGTGTAGCCAGGACGGCGGTATCCTCGATGCAGAATCCGGCTCCTGCACCGTGGTGCGGCGATGTCGCGTGTGCGGCGTCACCGGAGATACAGATGCGGTCTTTGTAGAAGGTCGGGACGGGATGGTCGCCTAGATCGAAGATCGCCCACTGTCTGGGTTAGCATCCGTCATGCGGTTCTGCGAGGGGAACATACCACACTGAGCTTCTCTTCGGTCAGCTTTAAAAGGTTGATGACGTTTGGCCCGTAGCCTGCAAAGTCCCGGAGAGCTTCGTCCCGCGTACCCTCCCTCGTCAGCCGGGGGTAGTCGGTCCATTCGTCGGGCGTGGTGTGGAAGGCAACGATGTTAAGAGTCTTGCCTTGATTGACCGGGAATGTTAATATATGGCTGCTGGGGCCCATCTTTAGACCAGTCAGTCAACAGACATGAATAGAGGATGAAGTACGGACATGCATGCACGAGTTAGAGGCCAGTTCTTCCCCAACAGCCTCAATAGCCTTTTCCATCGGCACCAGTCCCCGATACGCATACTTGTGTGTAAACGACGGGTTCGCGGACGGATGATCCTCACCCACGATGATGCGCCGCACCTGGGATTTGATCCCATCGCAGCCGATTACCACATCGGTCATGTCCTCGGATCCATCCGCGAACTTCATGACGAGCTTGCCATCCGCATGCTCAGTGATATGCTCTAGGCGCTTGTTGAACCGCGAGATCTCATGCGGGACCAGCTTGATCAACTCGTTCAGGAAATGCGCGCGATGGAC
The DNA here is from genome assembly GCA_014281905.1 of Aspergillus hiratsukae. Lineage (NCBI taxonomy): Eukaryota > Fungi > Ascomycota > Eurotiomycetes > Eurotiales > Aspergillaceae > Aspergillus > Aspergillus hiratsukae. Next base: position 14,279 of record JACBAD010001956.1, read on the forward strand.
ACCGGTCTGGCCGAGGCTGTTGGAGATTGTGAATGCGATGTCCTGTCGACTCGAGTTCTGCGCAGTGGTCGATGTGCCTTTGTTATAGCCGTCCAGGTAGTCGAACCAGACTTTCTGTTTCGAAGGCCACAGGTTCCGCGTACAGACGCTCTCAAAGGCCTCGTAGATGCCCTGGTGGCAGACTTTCATCGCCTCCACTGCATTCGGACTGAAGGAGACGCCTGCGCCTACCTCGCCGAATGCAGGAGCTTGCTCGTAGATCGTCACCGGGATTTGACGGTGGTAGAGTGCGATGGCTAGAGTCACGCCGGCGATCCCACCGCCGACAACGGCAACGTGGAAGTTCTTCTTGCCCGTCATTTCCACGTCTTATCCGAATGGTGAGCTGCTGATGGAGACTATATGAGATCGCGAGGGTCAATCAAAATTGTCGCTTTAAGGAGGGGAGTGACTACACGCAAGGCAGCCATTTCAATCATGAACGATATACAGCGCTGACCCTCCATGCTTTAAAGGCGTTTTGAATTTGCGTGGACTGGTGAGTCGGAATGGGGGAGGCGTATCGGCTTGGCCCCAGGCCCCATCGGATGCAGAAGAGACCCACCACCCCATGGGGCATCGGACATTGTCCATTGAACGTGGGCTCGTAAATGTGTAGAAGAGTGAAACTTATTCCGCGTCGTCAAATCAGACTCTGGCCGGAAGAAGCTTTAAGGTTCAGCTTATTACTATCATTTCGACGAATGTCGATTGTGGTCGTGTTGTCCGGTCTGGTCTTTGAATCTGGAGATCCGGGGGATTTGCGAGATCGGAAGTGGGTGCGGGACTGTCACTTTGAGATTGATGGACTGATGGTTGACGATGAAGTGACCGACTACTTCCCTATATTCGAATGTCTCGTCGCATCATTCGATTGAGTTTAATTGAATTCTGGCGGTCTGTACGGTTTGATGTATACTGCACCATTTATTGCATTGAACCTGGGCTGTATGCGGGACCTTCCATAGGCTCGATACAGGCCAGTCGATTCCTTTGACATTGTACGCAGTCCCGTCTTCTCTGTAGATATGGCATATATCATCGACTCATCTGGAACATCCGCAACAATACAGAGCTATTGAGAGATATATTATCTCTACGAGATGCCAATGACCTCATGCGAAGCAGATTGCAGCGGGACAATGAGGATGTAGAGATGTGGGGTGCGGAGAACAATAAGCATATCCAACACGTTCAATGTTGTCATCTAGCATAGCTTCCTTCAATTCAGCTACAACTACCGTGGACCTGCTGCTCGATCATTACGACCTGGTAAAGGATCCTCCTCATGCTGACTGGAAAGCTGCAAGTTGAAGAAGTTGCTATTATTGGGCGAATTCCGTCCGTTCTCTCCAAAAAGGTCATCCAATCACAATACGTTGTCTTGCTGCATCACATCAAAAGCGGCAATTGGGCCAGTCCTCAGCTGCCTTCATATCTTAGTGAGGTACCCAGGAATCAGGTACTGGCCTAAAGCAGGTAATCGCACAGTAAGCATTATTACATGGTCGGAACCGTCGGACGGGAAGGTGAGTTGAGCGAAGTCCCTAAGAACAACCCGAGAGAGGTCAATCTCATGGTTGAAAGACGATGTCTAGTGTAAACAAAGTCTACGGAAATCACCTGCTCACGTACTGTTGAGACTCGGATAGAACTAGAGGTCGGCAAGCTAGGAAGAGCTTCAGCTGCTAGCTGACTGTGTCACCTGTGACATGCCTTTGCTCTGAGCGTTATTCCTATCGGATAATCGGCCCATCGTTGTCCTGGTCTCGGTCAACCAACATGCTTATATCAGATATTTAGATCATATCTCATCTGCTCCACCTTGTATTAAAATTAGCTTGTCATCTGATTGTTTACCTGGTTTCCTAGGTCGTAGGTAGTTGGCTGGAACTAAGAACACTAGAAAATATCCCTGCTGAGGGGTACATATGCACCTGGTTGGAACTAGAAACTGCACACGTTCTTCTAGATTAGGCCTTATGAACACAAATCTGGTTCCCAAGCGGAGGACTCGGTGGTTGTAAACTATCGAACAAAGGTAAACCATATCTAGTCTAGGAGCAAGAAAGTAACGGGAATCTACGGCAACTGGAATTTCGCCCAAGAACGAATCAGGCATCAACTGCCCTCTCCACACCAGCCACCCAACTGGAGGAGGGTAGGTTCGCTCAAATTCAACCATACAGAGTGAGAAGCCCCTTTTTTAAGTGCATGTTTTTCCTATCAAATTCTTTGTTCGTCGCGTGTGGAATCAGCCGCATGCTTCAATTTTTGTTTCCAGTTGCCACTGGTCTGATAAAAATTTTCTGTATCTCAGATTTCACTTCGCCTGTCGAAAAGGCCGGTGCCCCACTTTGGAACGGAATAAAGACTGGAGTGGCGTCGCACTAAGCTGGAATTTCGCCATACACTAGCCCAGTCGGTCTTAGCCGCTCCAGTAGAGGCTTACTAAGGGGAGATTAGAGAAGCTGGAGCTGAAGCTCTGGAATGAAAGCTCCAACCCGGAGCTGGGGGGAGCTATGCACTTGGGTGTCTGTTGCTCCGTAGGTAGGAGGGTAAGATTCAGGAGGGGTCGCACATGGACTGCTCATATACACTTTCTTTCCGTGCTCTTGTACCTGGTCTCCGGATAAATAGGTATCTTCCATAATTTCAAAGAAATTGATCTTACCATTAGAGTCAGCTCTTCCAAAGGTAAAGGTCCAGCTGAGTTTTGTGCTGCGCAGCTGTCCCAAATCTCAATCTCAAGAGGGGCGGGGTTCCACCGGGTTTCCCGAAGTGCTGGTCATTCAGACATTCAAATATGGATCGTCTGCGGCAGACGTATTCGTAATACCAGCTCTTTGACCTCGACCATCCAGCAGCTCCAACAACAGACCAACGCATAATCAGTGAAGAAAGTACAGCAAAACACTCCATGATTAAGCAGATATTACTCAGAAATCCATCTTGATAAATGTACTTGGAGGGTTAAGCAAAAAGAAAAAGGAAAACCCTAAAAGTTCCGTAAACAAACCTTGTGTTGGAGTCTGGCACTGTGCAAGAACCCCTCCTTTACTTACCATACAGTAGGGTAATACCTTATCCATCTATGGTCACATACTCCACTGAGCCACTGACAACACCTGTAAGGGGTACATTCTATCTGACGAGAGAATCAGCAAATATCTTCATACTTGTGGATATCGTCATAAGCTGGATATCAGCTTCGAAAGATTTTGATTCCCCTTGAGTCTCTCGGTTCAGCCGATAAATGCTGTTGTGTAGTGAAGACATCCATGTCTGCAATGCGGGTATCGCGCTGTCCCACGTTTCGGTTTATCGATAGGCGCCATTTAATTCGGCATCACGGAGAGGCCTTCCTTGACCCTCGAACTCGGGCTTTAGATTTCCTCATCGATCAATGCTATTGGCTGTCATTTGTGTGACACTTGAATACAATTCACATTTTACACTAGTGACTTTTTTCCTCCCCTCTCAAAAATCACAGTGCCTAAAGTGGACGAGCTGGTCGGCTCCGGCATATGCAACGGTGGTAGCTAGCTAGTAGCTCCCTCTTTCGATACTACTCGGTGTAAAATGTCCTCGCAATGATAATTACATCGAATACTAAGGTAGGGAATGGCCTGTGAAATGACCTCGATGTTTCCACGGAACGATTTGCCATCCTTGGACCATTAGACTGGACACCGTGCCACCGGATTCAACTCAAAAAAAGATTCCTGAGGTTCTCCCATCGCCTGACAACTACAAGCTCGTTATCGTTATCGATTATCATCAACATCGTCACCATCATCATTATCTGTACAAGCGATAAACAGAAGAGACATCATTATCATCTGTGGTATACTGCCCTCGACCTTGAGCTTGAAGTCCATACGGTGCCTTTTGCGGGCTTTTCCTCGGCCCCCAATCATCATCATTACACTTTCACAATAATACTACCTAAAAGCCTAGGAAGATATCCAGTTTTTCGCTTCCATTCCACCCACCCCCCTCCGCAGTTCTACCGGCTTTCTTTCGTCTCCTCTTGACTTTTGGATCAGCTCGCCAATACTCTGCTTGCCATTGGCATTCTCCCTCTGTACCTATCTAACTGTGTATTTCACTTACGATACCTTACAGCTTTGTCCATACTTTTCCTACTCTTGCTGACCCCCCTTACCTTCCCTTTTCTCTCCGTACTAACCACAATTACCACCATCTACCACTGTTCTTAACTGCTATCTATATACCGACTATCACGACAGAGCTACCATTTCTGCTATTTTTACTGCTAGCTATCCTATTCGAGTACTTACAAGCTAGCTGGTCGTGGTTCATTGTTCTTTCATATCATCTGCGCATACCTTCAACCTTGCCTCAATTTTCCTTTCAAGTTTTGATTCTTCGCCATCCACTCAATCTGTCGCATGGGTATTTTTACCTAGAGTCATTCTAAAAATTTGCAGCCTTTCGGAGCATGTATTGCGACGTTCGGCTCTTTTAGCTTGGACCTTTCTGCGTTGCTTGATTGATTGATTGACGTCGAACGGCTTGCTTGCTGCGCTGGCTTGCATCTTTCTCCAACCCCGCCATCACGGTTTCATGCAGACAATGCCGCCCCGAGCGTCCCTGACGAGCTCATTTTCTGTTACCGACGCCAATAATGAGGTCGTCTGTCCATTGAAGAATAATGATGGCTCCAATTGCCGCAAAAGATGTCTGGGTGTAAGTTCTCCTCGGTGGTTTCTTCGATTACCGTGCTCCTACCCCCGCCCGTCTAGCTATCAGTATGGAGCCCCACTTTCGGTGGCTATCCGGCTCCTTCAACAAAGCAGACGATTCGAGAGAGGATATTTTGTCAAAAGAAGGTCTGTAGGATTGATGTCTGACGATATGTGTATAGGAGAAACGGTATCGCTCCATGCAGGAGCACATCCGCCGAGCCCATCCCAACCACTACATTCCGAAGCTCCCGGCTACCGAAGAAAGCTTTCTCTTAATGGTTACCACGCCTCCGGATCAGCGTGCTCATATCTCTCCTTCGAACCAAGCTCCATCTCGAAGACACAATGGTGGGTTCATTCAGTTTGTTTGACCAGCTAGATTCGAAGAGCAACAGCTCTGACTCTGAGCTACAGCAGACCGAGATATCTACGTTGCCGATGCCAGCTCTCCTGCAACCCCCCGGGGTATCGATGAAGCTCATCCTGCAGCTGCGACAGCTGCTGTCGCATTGGCTCAATTGCACCATCACCGCTTAGCGTCGGACTGGGATACTGATATGGTATGCATAGCAATCGAGACGAGATGATTTTGGCTGACATTTACAAGGAGGTTCACTCGGATAACGACATTGATCGAGACCGCATGCGATCCTCGATTGAACTGCCATCCCTGCGAGACCACTTTAAGGAAGAATCGCTACCTCCATTTTCGTCGCCGCGTCCACGAGAACTCCTTCCTTCAATTCTCAACCACTCTCCCCCCGGTCGCTCTTCGACACTACCTCCTATCCAGCGACGAGATAAGCTGCCTCGTCCACGCAAGCCGTCTATCTCTCGCAAGCTAAAGCACAACCACACAAGATTGAAAGAATATGGACGACGTCCTAGCCTCGGTGATCGCAAGGCACTTTCGGCTGAGCCTCAAACGGCGGCTTGGGCGCAAGGCAAGCGGTGGGAGGACCTGATTGAAGCGGCCACCTCGGCCACTGAAGCAGATGATGAGCAAAACTCGGATGTGGGTGATGCACTTTCTGGCTGTTCGTCACGGATGTAGTTCATGGCTGACTGGATTAGATTGGTCGTTCGCCAACAATCCCTCCTCTGATCTATAACATAACGTCGGCTCCCGCTCAGAATCGTTCGTCGTTACCACCTGCTTTTCAGTCTGGAAGTCTGCCTCCACCTGCGTCGCATCGCTCATTCCCGCCTCATTCGTACGCGGCATCGCCTTTGCACAAGTCCCTCACTCCGCCTCCTTTTGAGACTCGCAGTCGGGATGATCTCGAGCCTTTTCCTTCTATCGAATCTTCTATCGATTCGGCGTCCACTACGTCAGGTAAAACTTTTAGTTTTGGAAGAAACATGGGCGCCTCTGCGAACTCAGACTCCAGCCCTGTTCTGAATCTGTTCCCGCATTCTGCGTCCCAGCGCCAGCACCATCGGTTTTCGAACCCTACTCCAGCCTCATTCCGAAACAAGGACATTCAAATATACTGCGCGAGCTGCAAGCGGCCGTGGTCCCTGAACGAATGTTATGCGTGCACCGAGTGCATCTGCGGCGTATGCCGGGAGTGTGTGGGAATGTTCATCAGCAGTCCTCCCGTGTCATTCAAGAACGTGACATCCAGTCCGGGCAGCGCAGTGCCTACTAGCAACAGCGCGGGGTACGGCCCTACCAGCTACCCGAGCCCGCGTGGATGTCCGCGGTGTCGGACTGTCGGGGGCAAATGGAAGGCATTCCAGATCGAATTCAGGTGAAGAAATCGGTCGCTCCCGTCCGCCTCTGAGCATCAGCCAGGACGATTACACTCATTTAGCGGCATCTTTACTCTGTCTAACGGGTTACGATTAATGTTTTGGATCATGATCATTGAATCACGCGCAACATGACTGAAATATACAGACACAGGGCGTTATCAACTGTAAGTGGGTTATGGTTTCAATGCCCTGGCTATTCGTGACATTTGGCAAGGTATATAACCAGCCAACGAAATACTCCATCAATCAATCGCTAGTCGGTGGTATGTACTGGCAACATATGGTTGATGAGAGACGATCTTATGAATGTTGAAAATGTGGATGAATAAAAAGCTGGGCTTTTGTCCTTTCTTTCATGACTATGCTGGACGGGTATATGACGGGGGCATTTTGGATTTGGATTTTGGAGTTTTCATTCTTTTTTTAAGATACACTGGTTATACTGGTTCGGATGGGTTTGGTTCAGAATTGCATCTTATTAGTCTTTTGGCAGCAATGCATGAAGATTTCATTTGGTTTGCGTCTATGCTATTGCTTCAGATATCGAGATACGACGACTTCGAATTACTCTGCCCAGATGACACTGCTCAGGCCTGTTGAAGTTCCAGGCTTTCCGGGCTCACCGACCCCAATGTTGGCGACCAGGTCACCCAGCTTTCCGCTCGCCGGATCCCTCGAGACAATGGCAACGTTGGAAGTGGACTGGTCCCCGATAGCGACCAGGGTGCCGGCCTTGTTGATGACAAAGGTACGGGGAACCAGGCCATGGGCAGAGGTGAGTTCCTGGAAGGTCACGGTGCCGTTCTTGGAGCGGGAGAGTGTGGCCATTGAATCATTGCCGGAGAAGGCACGGTCGCTGCGAATCGAGGCATACAGGTTTGATCCGGCTTGCTGCAGCTCGGCCAGCGACGCGCCGTCGGGGATTTCCCCACCCGGGTATGGCACGAAGTCCTGAGTCTCGCGGAAGCCGAGACAGCCAGAGGGGAGGTAGGAGACCTCGAAAGCGTGAAAGTGGCGGCTCAGTTCACTGACAGTGTACAGCATTGTCAGTGGCGCGCGTTTGTTCTGGATGCGCGGACCATCGCGATGCGCGCGGCGAGAAGACCAGAAAAGGCCGTGTCGCGGTCCACTGCCGGGGGTGTAGCTGAGGCTGGGGCAGGTGTTTAGTTGGCCCGATTGCTTGTCGATGGCGTATACGCGAACCACATCGGCGCCTAGGTCAGGGACGAGGATGAACGAGCCTGTGGGGTCGAGGATGATCTCGTGAGGGTGGGAGGAGTCCTGCTGCGGAAGGGGGCCGGGCGGTGTCTGGTACCGCAGGATCTGCAGGGGCTCGTCGCCGGGTTGGATGGGGAGAGCAAAGGTCGATACCGCCGAACCGGTGCTTTGCTGCTGTGAGCTGCTTGCACTTTTCTGTCGTGTTCGTGGGGTTTGACTTACTAGTGTGCAATGGCCAAGTATTTTGCACCGTCGTCGCCTTCGTACACGACGCTATGGACGCCACCGCCAACGTCCACAACCTTTGCGAGCTGCGTGAGGGAGCCATCTCGCCCGACGGCGTAAGAGGTCAGAGTGCCATTGGTCGTCGCGTCGCCGGTCTCGTCGGAGCAGTAGAGGGTGCGCCCTGTGCAGTAGACGCTCGATGAGCAGTCCAGAGTCAACCAGCTCGGCATGCCGCCGCAGGTGATGTTGGCCGACGCGAGAGACAGTTTGTAGTTGCCATTGCGCTGGCTGAGGTTGAGGGTGCAAACAGAGCCACTGTAGTGGGTGGCATAGAGGGTCGCGGCGGAAGCCAGGGATGCGAACAGGGAGAGATAGCCTAGCATTTCGGTCCGGGAATGGAGTATGACGGAAGTATTGAAGGATTGTCAATCTCTGGAGTAGTTACGAGTTATATACTCGAGTCTCGGGAGAATCCCGGACGGAATGGAGGTGACCGTGTCGGCGTGAAGTGACATTGTTTGTCTTCATGCGGGATAGCGGAGCTGGTGGCTGGCGTGGGGATCGGTAGCGGCATGGATCTACATGTTTCCTTATGTTTTGGGACTGTACTGGAGCCAAGGTACAGTGAATGTGGGGTATATGGAGTACTGTTAGGATTGAATCATTAGATCTTACTGGTGTTTTGATTAAGTAGATGTCTCAAGTTAATGATGTTACAGCGATTGAAATGGAAGTGTTCATAAACAAAGCCATGCTTCTCCGCACCAGAAATGGGTGCCCTTAGTCCTTACGGCCCGCGGGGTACCCCCGTACTCTTGGCAGCAATATAGCGTGCCTATTCGGGAAAGCATCTATAGACCTAGGCTTGCCATCATGGTGCAGGGTCTATATAGCTTCAGTTTCTTCCTCCTGGTCCGAATATTCCTGCCAACGTCCTGTGCGCCAAGGCCACGATCGAAGGGGCCTTCAAGTTCTTTTCGCTGTTCGTGTCGAGGTCTGGACAATCATGCCGGCTAATGACCCATCCGACATGTTTATTTGGTGATCCAGAATCAATCTAGAATCTCCGCTTCTTCTTCACAGCAGCCTTGCTCTTCACCCTAAGCTGCTGTCCAGCTTTCTTTATTCACACTATATAGAAGACTTTCATGACAGATTTAAGTATTCACTTTTCTAATAAAGATGTATTCACTATAGTAGCCTACTTTGATAGATGATGAGCAAGCACCCAGAACTTTCCATTGTGGTTAAATAGCTTCATCTCCCTCCTACTTCCTGCTTCCCTTCTTACTACCACCACCTATTTTGCTCATAAACCACCGTTGGAGCCTCGATTCTTTCTCTCTTACATATTGTTGAGTTATTATACCACTATCATTATGGATATGTAATCCCTAGACTAAGGAGTCCATCATCTGGGCCCATTCTAGTCTACCTCAGTGGTAGCAGTCTAGTATTTTGTTACATATCTACCCTTTTCTACTTCCTGTTTTCATACTCCCAAGCAATGGAATGCAGCAGCCAGGAGAAATGGCGTCGTCAGCTTGAGGACGAGCGTGCACAAGAGAGGCCCGTTCAAGGCGGGCTCTGAGGTGGACGAAGAAGAGTTCCTGCTTCTTAAAGCCATCTGCCTGCAGGCCAAAACAACTGACAGATGGCGTGTTCAAACCGAGTTTGGAGTGGAACATGTACGCTTCAGCTATTTTGCTCATATCGAGAGGCTCATGGTTAAGGTTAGTTGCTCATCGTTTTGTGGACTTCTCAGACGAAGTGAACAAAAAGAAAAACGAACCGAAATCAAGGATTAAAAGCATTTGTTAACTGGTTATTAGGTTATCGGTACTCCACCTGCTCGCCAAAAGGAGCAAGAGAAGGACGACAAACAGAAGCTCATCCCTCTCGCACCCCGAAGCTCTGACCATGCCAAGAGGTTTTTCGGAACTGGTTGGAAGAATGCTCAGTTTGTTGTGACTTCCTCCTCAGGACCTGTTGGGCTCCCGCAGGATTGGGACTACAAGACACTGGCGTGACCATGAGAGCCAGGGTGATGGGGGAGCCTGTCTATCGAAGACTCGTCCTCGAGATCACCTACAGGAAGGCAGACAATCCATCAAAGACTATCGTGGCCGACGTCCTATTTGATAACGATCTGCACGTCACTGACTACGACGTCGAAGACAGAGTCGTCCGGAAGAAGCATGGCAGAAAGCACAAACATAACCGGCCTGTTGACACCTCAGATGAGTCAAATGAGCAGAAGGAGGACAGTTATTGGATCTTGAAATTTGTTGCAAAAGGCTGTACGGCTTTTGGAATGGACATCGACTACACTGGCTTCGACAACGCTTCGGCAGACGTCTTCTGGTATCTTCGCACACTCACCAGCAAATTGAAGGCTGGGGAAAAGACCCAAGTTATGATCCATCAGATCAGGAATGGACTGCAAAGACTCCTTATACAACTGCTGAGGTACAAAAGCAGATGCACCTCATCAAACAACTGATCAATCGCAACTCTGAAAGTCCTCCAAATGAAGCAATCCGTCAGCTAGCAAAATCGGCTGAATGTACCATGCATAAAGTCCTTCTCCTAGATCAGGAGATAAAAGGGCTACGCGCAGCAAATGAGAAGCAGAAATGAAAGCGCACAACCCCTAGATCTTTTATTGCTACTGGAGGTGTTCTGACAGGTGCTGAAGGCCAGCAACTTGCCCAAGAAGCTATACAGGTGATGGAACCAGTTCCTAAGAAGCGTGCGCCACCACGATGTAGCGATTGCCATCAAATTGGTCATATTAGAACAAGCTGTCCTAGTAGACCTAGATAATTCAAATGTTCAAAGACTTTTTGCTTTGGTTTGATTCCGTAGTACCAAGATATCTTATAGTTGACTGCGGGCAGAATCATGTTCGGGTGGCTCGCTCGACACCAGTTTCCGGAAGTACTGTAGGACACTGAACTCTTCCTCTGTCACTGGTTGGAACTTGAGCATCTGCTGACTGGTTTCGAGCTTCTGTAACGAGTCGTACTGCTGACGTGCGATGTCAAGGAGATGTTCAACTCCGCGGTACTTGATAGTGTCTGATTCGCCTTCGAGAAGTATGCCAGGCATTGTTTGAACGTTGCTCGGGTTGCATGCAGAGCAAGTAGAACATTCAGAAAGAGGAGGGCATCCTCTTGACCGAGTCGTTTCCTGTGGAAACACCTCCATTATTAGGAAGGAGCGACTCAACAAACGGCAGTTAAGTGTAAATATGGTGAGTATGGCAGACTGCCCAGTTTTAACAGAGATGATGTATATCACAAGTCTCTGAGGATGCCCACGTCACACGTGACGTCTGACGCCAGATGACGAGGGGAAAACGCGACGACTTGATCTTCGATCTGATCGTGGATTCCTACATGAAGTTGGCTCTCGTAGACCTCCGTTTTCTGACTTTCGGTGGACAGATGCCTTCATTATTCGTACTAAATATCAGCATGTTTGGTTCTTCCGAGAGGAGTCAAAGTCCGCAGAAGTCTAGCAGCGCAGTCTCTAGATATAATGATGGAGTTGCGAAGGTCGAAGGAACGATGGGAATGAGAGTTTGGTAAGATCACTGGATGGGATTTGATAATTGATTGGTAAAATTGAGGCATAAAATCATCATGGAAAAGAGATTGGCTTCGCGTGCCCATGCAGATACTAATCTCGATGATGGAAAGGTCGATCTTTATTCTGCACACGGTGAACAACTCAAACACTTGATGGCTAGTCACTGATACTGTATTATTAGCTTCTTAGTCTGTCAAATGCCTTTCAAGTACGTGAATAGCAATAGACCGTATGCCAGTACTTGAGTCTCGGCATAGTATAAGATCATCAGCGACCAAAAGGATGAATCATGGCTTACGTCCGGGGGCTTTGCTACTGTGGCTACTCCAACGGAGGCGTCAACAGCCCTCCGTCCATCATCTTCACCTCATTCTGACCAAAATCAGCATGTCTCACTGCCACATCCCCCCCCGCAAAGAACCAAACCACCATCTCGGCCGCAACCTCGGCATCATCTCCCGCACCACCCGCCTCAATCGCCCTCAAATACCCCGCTATCACCTCCTCATCCCACCTCCACCTTCTCGCAAACTCCAAACACGTCTCCCTGTTCACAAACACATCAAACTCAAAATGCCCCTGGAAAGTCAATACCCGTCCCCGACGATACAATCCCTGTATAGGACACCGCGGCGTCGAGCCCACATTCACCCAGTCACCTTGCAGCCCTCCAGAGGCAACAACCCAATCCCCATGGATAAGCTGTAACTGTAACCTCATCTCCTTCCCCTCCCCGCCTGGCAGCGGGGATAATGGAAAAGGAAACCCAAACCTTGCTACAAACTCCTTGTCGAGTGTAACACCACCAATCCCCACCTCATAACCACTAGGACAACCCTCAGCGACACACCCCGGCACAAGCACCTGCGCAAGCATCTGATGCCCGAAACACGACCCGAAGAGCTTGATATGCGGGTACCTCGTATACACCTCCACCAGAAAAGCCTGTAGCGATGGAATCCAGGGGTGTTGATCAGCGCGGTAGACTGAGGCGGAGGAGCCGGTTAGGAGGATGGCGTCTATTCCCCCCATCCCCATTTCCTTTCCTTGAGCGAGGGGAGGGCGGAGGAGATGTGCAGGGGGAAAGATCCCGCCGATGACATCGTAGGAGGAGGTGCTTATTGTTATCTCCTTGTTGAGAGATTCTGACAGGCGCGCTGCGGCGGCGGCGAGGAGATGGGTGAATTGGGAGCTGTAGAGGCCGCGGGCGGCGTAGACGGTTGGAACGGGGATGTCGAGGTCGAGGATTGCGATGTGGATGTGCATCTTCCTTCTCTTCCTTCTTTCTGTTGCTTTGCTCTTGTAGTTGAGGTATTTGTGAGGAGTTGGTTGAAGGTGAAGAGGCGGTGTTGTGGTGATGTGGTGATGGCTTCGGATCCGGTTACCGGATTAGGAGGGGGTTTCCTGTTGTTAGCTAGCTAGTTGTCTGTAGATTATTATGTAGATGGATTGATTAATAGATCATGATCGTTAGTGGAATATGTCAGGTGATTGTAGCTCACTTGCTAGAAGCCTAGAACTATAGCTGAAGTGCATATACAGAGTGTTAGCGTAGTAAATATTCTATTGCTATCGAATATCACCTTTAGAAGTATAGAATATCGCTGACTTAAAAAAGAGTAGTATATATCCACCTGTATACCTCTACATAGACAAATAGGAGACAGGTTAACAAGTAGTTAGCTTATATCCTCTATGCTGTCACATCCCCATCTGATTGCGCCATCACCGCAACACCACTCCCAATAATTCATCCTCGAGGTTGGAGCCAACAACCTATAGAAAGAAAGACAGCCTGGCACGCCATCGTCTCCGCTATTGACCAATCAGTCATATACAGCGTGGACGACAGGGTATATAACCCCTCACCCAACGACATACATCGCAGACTGAGTACAACACAGATAATATACTCGTACAACTGGTACTCTGGTAGAGTGCTAACAGGCAATATGGCGCTCACACAAACTGCAACTGCACCTCCATCCCTCTTCCCCGACGGCCTGAAAACAACAGGCCAGCACCCTCCTCTCTACGAGCACCTCCAGCCCTTTGAGCGCTTCCCCAAGGAAATCACCGGCCCTACCGTCTGGACCGCAGCCGAGTACCGCGACCACCCCGAGAAATGGACGCACAGGTTCACAGCGTCCGAACTGGACGAGCTGAGTCGCACCGCGGATGAGTTTATCAGCAGCAAGATTCCCTTGACGGGGATTTCCAAGGTTCCCCCGCCTCCTCCCCTTTCCACCGTCCAAAGTGATGATGCGATGCTAATTGTGTAGAGTAACTTCCCCCTCCCAACCCTACACACCCACCTACACACCCTCCGGGAGGACCTCCTCAACGGCAAAGGCTTCATCCTCTTCAAAGGCCTCCCGGTCCAAACATGGGGCACCCACAAGTCCGCAGTCGTGTACATGGGTCTCGGCACGTACCTGGGCTACTTTGTCAGCCAGAACAGCCGCGGCCATGTCCTCGGGCATGTCAAGGATCTAGGCGAGGATGCGGCGCAGATTGATAAGGTGCGGATTTATCGGACTAACGCTAGGTGCCTACCCCGTTTTCCCTTGTGATTGAAGTGAAGGCTGATGGGTGATGGGGTAGACAATTCTTCCACTGCGACGACTCCGACATCGTCGGTCTGCTTTGTATCGCGCGCGCGCTCGAAGGCGGCGAGTCGGATCTCGTCTCCTCGCATGCCGTTTACAATATCCTGGCAAGGGAGCGGCCGGATGTGCTCAAGACGCTGACGGAGCCGATTTGGTATTTTGATCGCAAGGGCGAGACTTCGCGCGGCCAGGAGGAGTTTATCCGGACTAGTGTCGTGTATCTTGAGCGTGGGGAGAGCCCGCGGGTTTATACCAAGTGCGTTGCCCCCTGTTTACCCTGTTGTGTTTTGTAGGGTTGGGTTGTATTGATTGATGGTGTAGGTGGGATCCATACTACGTCCGCTCACTAACCCGCTTCTCCGACGCGGGGATCATCCCCCCTCTATCCGCCGCGCAGCTCGAAGCCCTACAGGTGCTCGAGGACACGTGCCTGGCAAACGCGCTGCATATGGTTCTCGAGGTCGGCGATATCCAGTTCCTGGCCAACTCGCATGTGCTGCATGCGCGGACGGCGTATACGGATGGACCGCCGCCGGCGCCGAGGCGGCATCTTTTGCGGCTGTGGTTGGCGACGCCGGAGGATGAGGGGGGCTGGAGGTTGCCGTTTTGGGATAGTAATGAGAAGAAGCGAGGGGGGATTCAGGTGGATGATCAGCCGCCGGTGGCGCCGTTGGATGCCGAGTAATCATATCATCTAGTCTGTATATATCATTCAATGTACTCCGAATGGATGTGATCATTATCATTATTCGTACTGGTACTATGGTACTACTATTTTGTAGTTCCCCCCGCTGATAATCTCCAACTTGCCCTTGGCGACCATGCCGGCGAGAAACTCGCGTAGCTCCTCGTTGCTGAATGGGAATCCCCCCGGCACCGCGATCTTGAGCATCATCACGATGCGCTGCAGCGGCATCGCGCCTTGGTTGGTCAACATGCCGACGATAAACTGCCAGTACAGGTTCATCTTCTCCATTGCCGCCGCCTCGGCCGACTCCTTGACTGCCGCCGCCGCTGCTGCGTCGGCTGCTGCCGCGGCGTTGGCCGCCTGACCGTGGTCCGTTGCTCCGCCAGCGGAACCCACGGCCTTGTCATCGTCGTTGGGTAGGATCTCCAGAACGCGAAAAGTGTTGCGCTGCACTTCGGTCAGGATGCGTTTGCTGACCCAGAAGAGACACGCACTGCGCACCAGAGCCGTCGACATGCCGAGTTCAGCCGACAACTCGTCCACTGTTTTGGTGGCTGCTTCTCCCTCCCCAAAAGCGTAGATCACGGTGGCCTGCCAGGTCGTCACCTCGTCCACAAACACTCGGTCCTCGAGATCCAGCTCGACGGTGACCTGCCCCATGCCGTTGAGCCAGGTGAGTTTGCGGGACTGTTTGAGCGATCCGAATCCCGCCGCGTAGCGCTCCTGCAGAGCCGCAATTTCCCGGGGAACCTTGAATTCTTGTGCGGGAAACTCCGGCCAGAAAAAGTGCGACAGGATCTTCGCATGCAGCTCGGGCTTGGTGTCCGCTTCCTGGACTAGGCCCTGGTCGTTGCGGACCACGGCATCGACCCGGCGAGAGTCAAAGATATCCCGTAACATGACCTCGCACGCTTGCAGGGCATTATCCCCGAAGCGCACCTTGAGCAGTTCCAGGACGGACGTCTCCTGCTCGAACTCGGCGCGTTTCTGGAGAAGGCGCTCGGCCAGCATGTTCTGCATTTCCCGGACAAATGTCTCTTTCGACTCAAAAAGACTGATCAGACTGCCAATGACGTCGGAGCTCTTGGATTTCCGGTAGTCCGGCGCCGCGTCCACCGGGTCCGGCATCCAGTTCATATCATCCCAGTCCAGCTCGCCAGAGTCGGCCCGCAGTGAGTTCTGGTGTGCCTTGGCTAGCTCGGCAGACAGCTCCGCAAGGGTGTCTCCGGTAGACGGGAGATGGGGCTCGTCCGTCGAAGGATCCGCCAGAAGCCCACCCACAATGACCTTGACAGTGTCATCGCGATCGCGTAGGTACCGGCGAATGGGTCGAGCAACCCGGTCGAGCAAAACACCTTTGGGGTCGAGTAGGTTGAACGCGCGGATGATGGAGATGTACACTCGTAGGATGTCAATGGTCGACGCCCCGGGATGTAACAACCGTTGGTTGAGCACCTTGACGAACGCTTGCGTCAGACAGTACCTGGCGGCCGGATGTGTCGACCAGTGTCGCAAGTCCTCAATCGCGCCGCTGCTCGCAGGCCACTCGACTATAATATCGAACAGCTCCCGGGTCCGGAGTGACCCCAGACGTGAGATTCCCATCTCCTGCCACTTCTCCACATCAGCTAAACTCACATCCAGACGTGACGCGTTCGATCCGGTGTGGTCATGGTTGATGATCGCCAGAACCTGCACAACCAGCCTAGCAAACACATTCTCAATCCACTGTCGCAGGTGCTGGGTGACCAACGACGGCCCCTCCCACTGGTTCGCGTACGCAGATTCAATAAACAACGTCAACATCATGTCCATCACGCTGGCAAAGACCTTTTGGGCCTTGTCCCCGCCTAGACCAACGAGCTGCAAGCTCCTCAGGAGTGACAGCAGGCGTTCGTGGGTAGCGACGACTCGCACGTCCTCGTACTCTGCCATCATCTGCATTCGAGTCTCCGCGGACGGCTCTTCCCGCCAATCCTGGTACGAGACAGAGTACTGCCGATCGACTTCCATATTATCCACACTGACCGTATCATCAAAGTTTGCTCCCTCGTCCAGCGCGTCAATCCCCAGGATAATCAGCGCGTCCTTTGTGAGCTCCCGGAAGAGCAATTCGGATACTCGTGACCAAGGCAGTGCATACCCCACCACCATTTGGAACGTATACGCCAGTGCACGAAGCTCCCGTTCTTGATCGGCATGGTTCAGGAGGGGGAGTAGATACTCCACGAAGGGAGCAAAGTATAACCGGCGTGCAAGTCCTAGGATTCGTACAATAGTCTGTAACTGCTTGTCCTCTGCCGCCAACACCTAGTATTATCAGCCGCAATCCGTCATCAGCAGAGTCAGGTCCATACCTTTGTCAAAACCTCATGAAAGTTGCGCAGAAAATGTACCCGTACCTCCAGGCGGTACCACTCAAGTAAACTCTGCTGCTCCCTCAGACTTTCCCCCCTAGCCAACGGTAGAACCAAGTACTCCAACGCATCCTTGACCTCTTCCGTGAAGCTCGTATGACCCCTCCAGCGCTGCAGAAACGCCCCCTCATCCTCTGAGCCATTCAACTCCGCAAGCCCTTCGCTCGGTAACTGCAAAAACCCAGTCGCTACACGCCACGCACGATCCCAAGTTTCCTTGTCATATTGTTCCTGGCTTTCGGCAATCTCTGCTGACTCGGAATGGCGGGGGCTTTTTGTGCTGGCTAGACGAGCCGCCGGCGCGGTGGTGAAATACGCGGGTGGGAAGACGGAGCCGAAGACGCGCTTGCGGCTGGCAGATATGGTCGAAGGCATTGCAATGAGACGAGATTAATCTGGACGCATCGTGCGGGCGATGGTCATGAATTGCCGCCCTTGCACGTCGTACAGAACTATATTGTGGCTTCTCGTTCTCGTGCAGGTTGTTGGTCTATCGTTATCGATGTTGTCGCGTGGGTCAAGCAATCGCGGTATCACGTGATTTCTACAGAAATACAGAGCAGCGATCAAAAGGCTAAAGTTCAAGAGCAAGTCAAATGTACAGGCTGTAATGACAAATGTATGCAAATAAGCAAGTCATCGCCACCAATCGTTATCTATGGGTATCAACTGAGGAGATCGAATGCATATGCGCGGAGTACTCGTAGATCAACAGAGATGTATCACAGAGCTCAGCTACTCACGACAGCGTGGGATGCATAAACCGCGCTGAGCAGTTCAAATCAATCGAAGTGACTAAGGACCATTGCTATCATCCACCTTCTCCCACTCACTATCCGTGCTATGGTATCCCGAGCTGTCACCACTCACGCTGAGTCGCTTTCGCGTCTGTAATTCAGTCGGAGGGTGGAGAGTAGCTGAAGTAGAGGTCGTGGCAGGTACAGCTGTGGCCTTGCTCTTCTCCTTCACAACGTTTTCAGTTTCTGTATCACTGTCGGTGCTATCCAGGGCCCCCGGTGGCTTCCCCCTCGGCTCCCTGTCCTCGCGTGCCTCCTTGGGCGCCTCCTGTGCCTGTACACGACTCAACTCCTGAGCGAACCAGTTGATCGACCACCACAGAGCCGCGGAAAGGAAGGAAAGCACGACGAAGTGAATGCTGTATGTGGCTAGGAGGAGAGCGAGCAGGAGGACTTGCAAGGCGGCGAAGGTGACATTGGTCGCGACTAGGAGTGACGGGGTGGGACCGGGGGTAAAGATGCTCGACCAGAGGTCCTCCACAAACGATCCCATGTTGATTACAACTGAGGAGTGGGTTGATCAGGCTTCAGGGTTTCTTGCGGGGTTGATGGCAAACTTGGGTGGGTGGACAGGTCAAGGAGCAATGACGTTGAGGTCGGAAACTGAAATCCGTCGAATCTGCAGGGGAGCAAGTTACTGCATAATGTTAGTGATACTCTATTCGATGCTTCAATAGACACAGCGAAGGAGGATGACAAACTGTTGACACCTTGTACCAAATGAGAACTGCAGTTAAGCTTGCAGTGATGGAAATTTCAAGAAGAGAAGTCGACGAAGACTGAGAAGTGGTGACCTGCACCTTCAGAAGTCGGCGGATGACCGAGAATGACGGTCGGCGTTTGAGTGGTGATGATCCAAGTGGGGAATAAACAGAGGATGACTGGAGTTGAGCCCAGGATTAGCAAGGAATCAAGGTGGATTTGAGTTGATTAACGATTATCCTCCGTACCCCGTGGGGATGCTCGTAGGTATGATTATGGTAAAGAGGACTGTAGACAACAAACAGCGGATAAAGATGTTGATTTCAAGAGGGGCATCACCGGGCAACTGGCGCTAGCACTCTTTAAGCAGATTAGGTATCTAGAGACAGCATCAGGTATCCAGATATCTATCTACATATTTATCCACAGACTCCTGATGATGACAGCCACACGCAAGGAATGGCAGATCACGTTGGATTTATCATAGCAACTGCGCACGGAATAAAGCTTGATTGTATATTTGTCCTGATTCCTGAAGTCATTTTCCGATCGGTTTCCGCTCTGACTGCCCTTTTCAGCTTCTACGACCCTACCGGCTACCACAGTTGCATGACATGGAGTAAGATGTGTCGGCTATCTTCTCTAAGATATTTCTATTTCCCTGATGTTGCACATCTCGTGTGATCAGCACGTGCCATAAGCTGTCACGGGATTCCTCCATGCTGATCCTTGATTCATGATGAGGATACACAGAGTAAGCAGTACACAATGAAGCAGTGCAGCTATCAACCTGACATGATGAATTGACGATTCCCTCTTGTTCTATGGCCAATCCTCGATTCTAGTGGTTTCGAGCGTCTTACAGCCTGATTGATTCACTCAGTTTCATGAATCCACACGCCTAAAACGCCCCGTCCGTCTCCATGTTCCACTCGCCTATTTCCTATTTGGGCTAAGAGTCTCCTCTCACTTCCAATAGCCGTCTGCTGCAAACGGCCTCTCTGCTATTCGACGCTCCACAGTCTTTCTTGCGGATCTACATCTCCAGCCATTGTCACCAGATTATTAGGGTTTATTTCTTCCTTGCTCTTCTATACTTCCCCGCCTCAATTATGCCTCGGGGTGCATCCGACGACGACCGTCCTACCCGATGTCTACGAATCAGCGATTCTGCTCGGTTTTTGCATCTGTCCAAGGTTTCACGGCTCTTGCTTAAACCTATATAAGCATGCTTCGGCTTCTGTAGCTTTCCTGTCCTATTCCTTCTGAGTAGCCACAAGTCTCGTCTTCCGCCACAACCTTATTGACAACCTTGTTGACAACACCAGCCATGGCAGACAAACATCCTCACCTGGCCAAGGAGGTCTCTCCAGATGATCGTATAGGATTCCATCATGCAGAGGACACCATGAACGACAGAGAGCCCTATGGGCCTCCCGGTCTTAGTGGTCTGATTTACAACCCGTTTGTCTTTCTCTGTGCCGCATGCTCCACGCTCGGTGGTCTGGTCTTTGGCTACGACCAAGGCGTGGTGTCTGTCATCCTGGTGATGGACCAATTCCTGGAACGGTTTCCGGAGGTATCTCCCACCGCCGCCGGGGCCGGTTTCTGGAAAGGTCTCATGACGGCCATGATTGAGTTGGGGGCTCTCCTTGGTGCGCTCAACCAGGGATGGATTGCGGACAAGATCTCTCGACGGTACTCAATTATCGTCGCCGTCATCATCTTCACTATCGGGTCTGTGCTGCAGACTGCCGCGGTCGACTATGCCATGTTGACTGTGGCTCGGTTTATCGGCGGGTTGGGGATCGGTATGCTGTCGATGGTTGCTCCGTTGTACATCTCCGAGATCAGTAAGTGTCGTCCCTCCCAGTCGGATAGCGCTCGCTGACAGTCCAGGCCCTCCCGAGTGCCGCGGGACTCTCCTGGTGCTGGAAGAGTTCTGTATTGTCCTCGGCATCGTCATCGCATACTGGATCACATACGGCACCCGGTTCATGGCGGGAGAATGGTCCTGGAGGCTCCCCTTTCTCCTGCAGATGATTCCCGGCTTTGTCCTCGCCGGCGGTGTCCTCGCCCTGCCCTTCTCCCCTAGATGGCTCGCGTCCAAGGGCCGCAACGAAGAAGCCCTCCACAGCCTGTCGAAGCTGCGTCGGCTGCCTCCATCCGACAAGCGCGTCCGCCAGGAGTACCTCGACATCCAAGCCGAGGTCCGCTTCCACCAGGAACTGAACGCAGAAAAGCATCCTACCCTCCAAGGAGGCGGCACCCGCAAATCCTTCCTCCTGGAAATGGCCTCCTGGGCAGACTGCTTCAAGAAAGGATGCTGGCGACGGACTCATGTAGGCATGGGCCTCATGTTCTTCCAGCAGGTGAGTACCGTCCCTTCCTCCTACTGACCCCCACTTACACAAGGTATAGTTCGTCGGCATCAACGCCCTCATCTACTACTCCCCCACCCTCTTCGAAACAATGGGCCTAGACTACGACATGCAACTCCTCATGTCCGGCGTCCTGAACGTCACCCAGCTCGTCGGCGTCATGACCTCCGTCTGGACAATGGACAGCCTAGGCCGCCGCGTCCTCCTCCTCTGGGGCGCCCTCTTCATGACAATTTCTCACCTCATCATCGCCGTCCTCGTCGGCCTCTTCTCTAGCAACTGGCCTGCCCATCGCCCCCAGGGCTGGGTCAGCGTCGCCTTTCTCTTCTTCTACATGATTAGCTTTGGGGCCTCGTGGGGTCCTGTTCCTTGGGCTCTTCCGTCTGGTACGTTCCTCTCCCAGCTGTTCCCTCCCTCATCCTAAGCAAGGATGGAACTGACAAACCAGAAATCTTCCCCTCCTCCCTCCGCGCCAAGGGTGTCGCCCTCTCCACCTGCTCAAACTGGCTAAACAACTTCATCATCGTAAGCTCCTCTCCCACCCAGCTCACCATCCAAATCATAACCAAGCTGATGCAATGAGTAGGGCCTCATCACCCCGCCTCTAGTCCAAAATACCGGCTACGGAGCTTACGTCTTCTTCGCTGTCTTTTGTCTGCTTGCGCTTGTGTGGACGTTCTTCTTCATTCCTGAGACTATGGGCCGGACGCTTGAGCAGATGGATCATGTTTTCAAGGATAATTCTAGCGAGGCGGAGAAGGCGCGGAGACATGCTATCGAGGCGGAGCTGTTGCGGGCGGAGTATGAGTATCGGAATCGGAATGAGGATACTGGGGCTTGATCTGCTAAAGGGTTAAAGGATGGAAAAGTCCACGGGTGGACTTGATTCTTGATTGTACATCACTTGAACAACTAGCTAGCATATAACGACTATCATGACTACTCTCAGAGTCCTGCTCACCAGCAATGGTCAGACTCGGGATACTAATACTCGATACATCAACATCGTCAACACCAACATAGAATCCTCGCCGAAATGATCCCTACAGGTACAGATGCATCCCCCCGAACGCCGTCTCCAAATCATCCGCCCGAGTCACACCCTCGGCAACCCGGTGCTCCCTCCCCCCAACCGGCTCCCCGCACTCAGGACACGCCGTCTGCTGCACCGCACCCCCACACTCCCCGACCGTAAACGGATGTCCATTCCGGCAGTAATACCAATGCCCCGTGCCATGGAACTCGCGCGCCATGGCTGCTACCACCGCCATGCGCTCTTCGTTCGTCACCACGGCGTAAAAAGTTGAGTCCCGGAGCATCTTCTCAACACCTTCGATCTCGGGAAGGAGGCCTCTCGTTTGTGTTGGGTGCTGCGTGCAGAGGGATCGCGCGCGAGCGATCGCGGCTTGCCCTTCTTGAAGATTTGTCTCCGCGGCCTCTGGAGAAAGGGTCTGGGTTCTTTCGAGGGCGTGGAGGTGCGCAAGGAAAGTGTGGCCCTCTGCCTGCTGGCGGATGCGGCCAGAGCCGGTTGCGAGGTCGATGAGGGTAGAGCACCCGTCTCTTGCGTCCTGTAAATTGAGTGAGACGTTAATATTGCCCGTTGTCAATGCGCGGTCCTTGACTTCGAGGAAGTCAGTTAGCAGGGCGATGTCGAGGCGGAGGTTCAACGCTGTAGCCAGGAGGACCCCCTTTGACTGGAGGATGGTGTTGTCAAAATCAAAGCCTCCGTCGGTTTTGTTCCTTCGTTTGGCGTTTTCGACCATGCTGCGGACTCGATCGTAGGGCTGTTCTTCCACGGCTACTCGCTTGCGATAGGCGACGACCTTCTCGCGAAGCTGTGTTATATCCTTCCACCGGCCAGGGGATGTGCGGTGAACTATTCCCGTCATTGTCTTGACAATCTGCTGAGTTGAGCCCTCGAGTTGCAGATGGTTGGGCCAGGCTAGTCCTTTTCTACTTGCAACGTCTGTTTCCTGCATTAGCTTTGCCTGCCGGGCGAGCTCCTCCTCCAGAGAAACGTATTCACGGTTCAAGTAAAGGATGAACTTCTTGGTGGATTCGTCCAGGAGCGCTCGACGCACAAGTCGACCGTATCTGGCAAGATCTCTCAGTGACCCACGACACGTGGCACACGTCTTGATATCGTCCATGGAGAACGGGCGCGATGCATCGTTTATCGACGTCGGTCTTCCCTGTTCATCGAGTTCGTAGTGCTCTTGCAAGGCCATTTGCCCGTCCATGCTTTCCATGGCCAAGAAATGGCCACAGCGAGGGAAGATGCACGGATTCTCATCCAGGTTGATGTTCTTGTATGTCTCGCCCAGGATAAAGTCCACAACCTGGTCCTTGATTTCTTCACTTGCGCACGTTTGGCAGTACTTGTCGGACGGGCACCTCTCACCACATAGCGACGGACATTGGTGACCACACTGCAGCTTCTGGTCGCATCGTTTCGAGCATGGAATGTGGTTGCACGGGGCGGCGCAGGGCATTGTGCAGGCGCTGTGTGGGCATCTGGACAAGCATCGCTCTTCTGCACATGGGGTGCATGGCTCCTGGCATTTACTGGGACATTTGGAGTGACCGCAATGCACGTCACAAGGTCCTTCGCACGGGGGACAAGGCTCCTTACCATGGCAGACCGCGCTGCAGACGTGAGCACAAGTCGAGTGCTTGCGGCCGCACTTTTGCTGGCATCTTCCATGGTTGATGCGCACGTCGAAATCAACAAGTTCTAGGCAATGGTGGCATGGCCGCTTGCACGTATGTCCGCAAGTCAAGAGAGCACTACACTGCGCGGGACACTTGAAAGTAGCCGATTTCACATCTTGATGGCATTTGACCATGATCTCATGTTTGCAACGCTCGACCGTCTTGGTGACAGCTACCTTGCAATCAACCTTGGACAAGTCCTGATCTTGCCAGCAGGGCAAAGTCGGCATCGAATGGCCACATTCGAGCTTCCTGTCCTCCTTGTTTACTTTCACCATGCACCTGGCAGGACAAGGATCACCGCACCGCTTGATGCACGGATGAGTACATCCTTTGAGAGGACGAGGGCACGGCTGTGGGCAATACACGGCGTTGTGAAGCAGTTCCGAATGGCATTTTTGCTCACAAGCATGGCCACAGGGAAGACGATTGACGCAGCGCAGACTGCAACCTCCTTCTGGTGATAGCTGTAAAAAATGTTCCGGCTCAGAGACAAGGAGTGGTGTATCAGGGTGACGGGGACACTGCAACTCCAGCTGTGATCCTATATTGCCCGATCGCCGAAGGATGTCAATGACCTGCGCCCACATGGGGACGTGACTAGAAGTCTCGGAATTGCCAATGATGTACATTCCATGCTGAGCTCGTGATAGGAGTACGTTTATCCTGTTTGGCGTACGCAAGAAGCCGCAGCGATTCTGAGAGTTACTTCGGACCAGCGATATCACCACGACTTTGGCCTCTTCACCTTGGAAATTGTCTATGGTCGCTACTCTCAACGTTTGCAGTAGAGTAGCTCTCGCAGCTGTCTTAGTTTCACTAGCTTCAAAGCCAGCAGCCTCGAGCTGGTCCGCATCACGTTCTCCAAGTGTCACGGTAAAGTATTGCGAGAACAGCTGACGTAGTCGATGGAGTTGACCCAGGTACGGAGTAAGAACTGCAATCTCGCCGCTTTTGTATTCGCCCTGAGAAACGAGATGGTTGACCACGGCGATCGTCATTTGAATTTCGTACTCGTTCCAGTGCGAGGTCGCCAGCAGACCTGTATTGGCTGCATCTGCCTCCGGCCTACGATGGTCGAGCCAAAACAGTCTCCTGCGCATACCCACAACTTGGGGGTAGCTCGACACGGATTCTGCATCTTCTATCCGAGGATATAGAGTATCCCGAATGAGTTGAGCAATGGAAGGGTGCATCCTCCGCTGCGTTTCCAGTGTGCTGAACGGAAGACCCAGACCCATGGCACTCTGCGATTCCACCAGTCGCTCAAACAACGAAACGTCGAGAGAGTACTTTTCGCCACCTCTAGGATTCTCACGCGAGAGCTCGTAATTTTGAACCTGCGGACGCAGTTGTAGGTGGTCACCAATGAGGATGGCGTGTTCGACCGAGGGCAACAGGGCTGTGAGGAGATGTGCTTCCAGGACCTCGCCGGCTTCTTCACATATCACCACCCTGGATCGTAGCTTTCGCAGCATGTTTAAATTCCGAGCCAGACCGGACGTCGTGACTCCAATGACGTCTGCTTTTGCCAGACAGCGAAGATCCACTTCGCTCCGAACGTTGTCGAAATTGGCTTTGGCTCTATGGTGTGCCGCGCAGAGCTGCGCGGCCTTATCATGCACGAGCCTAATCACTTCTTTCGTCCATATCTGATACAGAGCCTCTCTTTCTCCTCGGGACAATTGGGACGGATTTAGTGAGATGAGCACGTCGAAAGGTCGAATCGCATCTCCTGGTTCCCCAGCATGGACCCAACGCCTAACCACGTCATTAGGCTTGCCGCGCTGAACCGTTTGCCAACCTTCTTCGTCTTTGCCGAACAGACTAGAATAATGGCGCGGATATAATTTCTGCAGGTGAGGGATAAGATGTGTGGCTAACAAGTCGTTGATTTTCAGGGTGGAGAACTCATTCTCACACTCCTCCAGCTCACAGTGAAGGCGATATTGATCTTCTCCCTCCCTCTTGGTCTTCTCGGCATCCTTTGCAATGAGTCGTAAATTGAGCAACTTCAGCTCTTCAGACTTGGACTGCGAACCGATCCGGATAATCTGGGACGTCACTCCTTTGTCAATGAGAGCTTCCAACAACTGATCCAGGGCATGGTTTGTATAAGTAACACATAACACCGGACCAATATTTGTCTTTCCTTGCTTCTTATTTGCTAGAAGGACTCGGATAAGCGCAGCACCTGTGTAACTCTTACCCGTACCAGGAGGCCCTTGAATTAAGCCGATTCGGTGTTGAAGGCTGTGGACCAATGCCCTCGCTTGGGCCCTGTCGAGGGCTGAGTTGCGTTGTAAGCACTCTATATCAACTGGTTCATTGGCTTTGATGTATAGATCGGCCTCGTTATACATCAAGCAACGCAGGTTAAAGCGAAATCCGGGTCTCAAAGCATAAAGGGGAGGAGGAATGTCGACTGGACCAGCATCGTTCGGGACCAGGATATCTAGGAATGGTAGCGCCCTGCTCTCCTTAGTATTCTTCAGTGCCCGCAAGGTTGGTTCGAAGCCGGCCAGTAGAATACCTGGGAATTCGACAACAGAAAAATCCCGTTTATTCAGAACCTTGTGCAATATGGTGTAGACCATGCCGGGCTCGGTATCGACCAGCGTCAGTTTGACTGAAGCTTTCTTCTGGTCAGTCCACAGTGATGCCCTATTCTCGCTTTCTTTATCGGCGTCGTCTTTCTTCTGCTTGGAAGACCTGGTTTGCTCTTCCGCGACGGTACAGAAGACAACGGTCCTTCCATTGCGTCCATACATTAGGAGACACACGAGAGCACCGGATTGCAAACGCTTCGACAACTGCCACCAGTTTTCTCGATCCTTGGTTGACAGCTCACTGACATGTGGCGGTTGAGGGAATTCAACTTTGAATTGAAAGCCAAGAAATTTGTCAAAGTCAATCTGTCCGATCCTTGCATGGGGATAGACGTGTGTCCGGACCTGGGAAGTTCTTCCTCCTGGTCGCTGTGGCCCCTTGAGCTCCTGGTGAATAGCATCTCGCAGCTGACCGATTGTATCTTCCCTTAGAAGACGAAAATTCCGATCCAATAAACCTTCAAGACCACCCACATGCCACTGACCAGGATCATTGACCGGTAGGTATTCGATACGCGAACTCTGAATCTCTTCTAGGGTTGGCATAATTGCGATCTTCACAATATCGGCATGATCGTTATCATGTCTGCCACCAGGGGGTTCGCGATGTAGGGTAAAGGTTGCAGTAGATTTCGGTTCACGTTTGAGCTTATCGTTTGCAGGTGCAGATGGTAGCAAGCTGCCAATTTCCAATCGGCGTAGAAGATGATCGAGGAGATTGCGCGAGTGGTGGAGAGCGCTCGCAAGGCCACTCTCGATCATCTGCAGAAAGATCTGCTGAAACCTGTTTGCTTGGTCTTTGAGTGCATCTTGAACGAATGCGGTGGAGTTGAGATCGACGATTTTTGCAAAGACGAGGAGTGAAACTTCCAACCATTCCACCGCTGTCTCATCGTTGCTGGTTTCCGATAGCACATCGCATATTGAGCTCAGGAGTGGCGCCGCCCTGCGACCATTGATACCAAACAGCACGTTGAAAATAGTTCCCACTGCTTGTTCTAAGATCAGCGAGGACAAGACCTTAGGGTGCGAGATGGTTTCCAGCAGAGGGAGGACCTGTGACTGGAAGATATCTTTCTTTGCCTCTGGCTCAGCCTTGGGGAATTTCTCCTCCACAAGATCTCGGATATGTTCCAAACCTGTCTCCCCAGATAGCTCGCGTATCACACCTTGCATGACACCAGCGTCGACTTCGACAAACTGTCGAGCATCCCGGAAGAGGTTATCCATCCTCAACCGACCTGGTCGAGATGCACCCAAGTTTGTGGCCAGGGTATCCTTCCAGGATCGAAATCGTTTCTCTAAATCTGACAGCTCTGGTCTTTTGGGTCTTGCGTCTCTCTTTGGTCGATCGTCATCTCGCCTTCCGGGGTCATTTACGTGTTGAAACTTGCAGTTTTTGAAGGAACAGGTTCCCCTTCTAGCAAAATCCCTGCAAATCCTGAAGGCCGTCAGTATTGGGTTCCTAGTATTGGACTGGTCGAGTGACGTACTTCTGTTTTGCCATGTTTACGGTCGACGCGTCTCGCTAGGTAAAAGGCTCCAACTGCTTGATGACTGAGGGAGCAGAGCAGAATGAAGAGGTTCTGAGTGGTTAGGGCCTTGATGTGCTAGATTGGAAAGTCGGGTTGTCTAGATGGTAAGGTAAAGCTATGAGAGCAGAGAGATGGGCAAGAGAAGAAAAACTAGAAAGCTAGAGGAGACGAGAAAATGAAAGGTGAAGAGCTCATCTCGTTTGTAAACGCAGAGCACAGAAGATTTGACGTGTTGGGTTGAGGTGGCCTTGCACTGGGGCAACTGTGAGCACAAAGCATTATTTTGAGACATCCAAAGCCCAACAGGCTGTCCTCCCAGACAATGCCTTGTGTGGAACAGAGTCATAGCCATATGCCTCCAGCCTCTTGATATCAGCAGTCTATTTCTATCATCATTAGATGAGCTGCGCCACTAGCTGTGCCACATGCAGTTTCTGATACTGATGACCACTCACTTTACCTGCCATACTCGTACTCTGTATGTATCTTTTCCATTTGACGTTTGCGTTAACAATGATTGCAAGTTGACGCAGAACGTTCCTTCGTATGAAGTGCTCCATCATCTAGCTGATTGACGCCCGAAGGAACTGTCACACAGTCACCAACCAGGAAGGCACTACGGCCGCTTCACTCTCCTGGAAATAATCTAAATGGCGGTCTTATCATTGCTAACATGATTGATCTTACTTACTGTAGCATGCTTTAAATCGCCCCAGTAGTTCTATCTTTAATCTGTACAAAAGAATCCGCGCTAAGCCGCGCAGAGTCTGGCTCAGAAACCAGTATTTAGTAGTTGATATGTTGGTGCTATAGGTGCTTGAAAAGCTTCCTGCGAAGGTCCTTATGTCTTAATCAGACTGGATGGCATGCCTACAGGTCTATAATGCCTCGCCACGCCTGCATTCTGGGTGTTGACTGTGATGCGGCGTAGGAAGTGGTTAAGCCTGATCCGGCCTGGTTGAGCTGCAGGAGTGCTAAAGCATGGCTCTTGTGCATGTCCTTCCACTTCTGGAGGCCCCCTTTTCCCAGGAGGTGTACCAGGTAGCGTGCGGTTGGTCTGCAGAGCAGGAATCCTACGTCTACTGCTTCTTCCATGCCGCCTGGGGTGCTGTTTCGCCTTTCGTCTGAGTGGTATGGCCAGGACTTGCTGTAAAGTTGGGCCTCGTCTTATAGCCTCTTGGCCGCCTTGTCAACCGCCTTGTTGCCTGCAACACCTGCGTGCCCCGATCCAGTGGATGGTGATCGTTCCCCTTTGCGCGGAGGGAGTTGATGAGCTGGACGATTTCCTTGACGATATATTGGGCTGTTGAAAGACCTGGGTTGCTGATGGCCTGTATCGCGGATTGGTTGTCCGTCATAGTAAACAAGGCTGAAGTGAATTACGCGGGATATGGAATAGCCAGGGTGTTGCCAGAAATCCAATCGCTACACAGCGTGGCGGCTTTCGTGCAGGTGTCTCTCGAATCATGGCTTTTCCCACACATCCCGGAGTGCCTCAAATGTCTCCCCCAGGAAAAGTCCCATTGCTGTGTTCTGTCTTGGAATATAAAGCAAGGTAAGACATCAGTTCGATGGACCTCCTCATCTCTCAAGGACGTCGCGGATATCCCGGAATCCCGGATGCTATACATATACATTCACAGCTATCATCGATTTCTCTTGGGTAGTCCCTCAGGTTGTGGCTTTTGAAATGCCCAGATCAAACAAACTGAAGCGAACATTGTCAAACACATCCTCAAATGCCTCCTCTTCCTCATCCTTTGTGTCCGTTGACACAGCCATATCTAGCGACACGTCTCCTCCGGGGAGTCCTAAGAATAGGACATCGGTTCCGCGTAGTTGAATTCCAGTCCCTTCCACCTCATCACCAAGAGGTACCCTTGACACTTTGATGATATTGAAGCTTGCCAGAGGTCTGTTGGAAGAGGCCAGCAACAAGTCCAAAAGTGAGGCCTTGGAGATTCGGAGCCAGCATGCATGGATAAGCTGTCTTCTGAATGAGATTGAGGGTTTGAAAAATGATAAGGAAGAAGCTGAAGAAGCGAGAGACACTGCAGTTAAATAAATCTGAGATCTCAGCACGACACTCAAAGGACAGAGAGAGGAAATTACTCGCCAACGGCTTGAAAAGGATAAGTACCGCATTTCGAAGGAAGATGAACTCCGCGTGGCAAGGGAGAAGGAAAGCCACTTACAGGTCGAGCATGAGATGTTATAAAAGAAGTATGGCAAATTAGAAACTGAATTAAAGCGGGAGAAGTCAAAAACAGGTGAGGCCATCAAGGCTAAGTGGGAATGCGATCATGATCTGGATCTCGCCCACGAAGCTGGCTGGGAATTGAAAGCAAAGTGTTTGAACTTGGAGATGGACAACGCTTCACTTCAATCTCAGATTTAATACTCAAAGGAGAGAGTACTGTGGCTGACGACACACTGCTGTGCCCTGCGCTGGAGAAACATGGTGTTACTCAGAAATCTGCAATAACTATAATCTTTTTGAGCAGAGCACGATACACTTGAGACAAGGAATAATAAACTTCAAGCGAGCTATGCCTCTGTTCAGAAGCAACTTGATAAAATACGAGAAGAGAATGCCTTGCTCCAAAGGCAGATCTGAGATTCTAATAAAAACAGACTCATTGCCTTTATGCGGTACGTTGTCATATGGTGGAGAAAGAGTATGCTATCCACTCGTCTCCAACAGTCTATAGCAGAATGTGAGCGTCTGAGGGGCACTAATAACCATCTGGAGACCGTGAATACCTCACTCCAACGAAGGGTGCATGGTCTTGAATCAGAGAATATGCGGATGGAAAGGCAGAGCAACAGAGATCACGAGGTCATCTATGGATTCCTAGCTTTTATTCTGCTACTTAACCGACTCCAACATCAGTCATATGAAAGACAACCGGATGAACAGCCTATAACAGGGCCAATCCAAGCGCAACTCGATGAGTCCAACAGAGAGGAAAATGAGTCTGGTCAGGGAGCTCTCGACCGGCAGGGAGCAAGCAAGCAAGTACACACTCATAAAACCGACAAGGCATATTAATCTCTACAAAGTCCACGGGTCTACGTATCAACACCATTAGCTTCAGCCCTCGCACTCTTTTCCATCCCGGGTATGCGGTCTGCGGGGCGTGACATACCCATCCACAGAATAAGTAATACAATTCCCAGGTAGTCTGCTAAGGACCAAGATCCCGTGTTTTTGCATTTGCAATATGGTCTGAAGTTTAGTACTTAGCGTGTTTCTTGCCGGAATGCAATGGAGAGTGGGAGGGGAGGGGACGTACAGTTGGCATTGTGGTTTTGCTGCGGTGAGGGTGAGGAGGGCGGTTAGGGTGAGGGTCTTAAGGTACATTTTGCTTTTGCTCTTGAGTTACTGGAAATACTCTTAAGTATAAGGGAGTTGTGCTTACCTCTAAGAGTCTAGTGGTAGAGAGCATTTATAGTAGGCGTCAAGCCAAGGGGGTGTCTGGTTTGCTTTGGCGTGCATTCCGGGTGATGTATGCAGCCTTCTGTCAGTAGTCCTGGAGACAGTTGACAGCGGCTGGGATAATGTTCAACCCAAGTCTAGGGTAAAATAGTCAAAGTGCATGATTTTATTACTATTGTGTTATCTTGATACTACTATACAGAGAGGGTTTGGGTGTAAGAGAGGTAATTCTATTGCCAAGTGAGTGAGGGTTATCTTCCCTTATGACATAGTACCTGGCGGCGACTTCATCGCCGCAACAAGAAAAAAGAATACAGTCCAAATTCTAAACCAGGCTTCAACCAGATAACGCTCAACTGGCAAACCTGTAAGCCTTCTGCGAGTCAGGCCCAAGGACGTGTCGCCGTTGATACGGCAGTCATACTCAACTAATAGCTTGGCAATGTCGACTCTTCTCGCGGATCTCGCCAGCTGAAGTGGTGTGTGCCCCCGGTTGTTGGCATCGTAAACTGGTCGGATTTTGCTTGATGTAAGCAGCATGCGCATGATATCAAGCTGATTGGCGGAGGTCGCGATGTGCAGGAGGGTGTTGCCGGTGACGATGTCCCTATGTGCGAGGTCGGGTCTTCCGGCGATAATTAGTTCTCGAATTATTGACCAGTAGCCGTGTTTGGCGAGGGTTAATGCAGGGAGATCCTTGAGGGTTTTTGCTTCGAGATCAGGCGAGGGTTCTTCTCCCCCTATGGCTTGCATGATGTCGGTCCTTCCAAGTAGGAATGCAATTGTAAAAGGCGTACAACCCCTGTCGTCGCTGATGTTGGGGTCTGCGCCCAAATTGAGCAACGTCCTTGCTACGACACCTGCATGCTTACTGCTGGATAAGCTGGCGCGGTGAAGCGGTGTCAATCCGTGCTCGTCCCGTGCATCTATATCAGATGCCCCCTTGTCCAGCATGGCAGAGTGTAGCAAGCGGATGATCTCTGGGTATCCGCTTGCGCTGGTAATGTGAATCGGGTCCTTCTCAGATTGCAGTTCGAGTCGGTCACATTCAAGCAAAGCAGCGACAGCATCGACCTGGCCCATTGTGACTGCGTGAGTTAGAACCGTCCTTTTATTCTGGTACCTCATGTTTGGGTCGGCCCCGCGTCGCAACATCAGTCCGACGAGACCATGGTGCGATTGCAGAGGGACTAGTGGTGCCGGATACGCCGTCACGGCGATCCATAATGCGGTATAACCATCCGCGTCTCGAATGTTGACGTCGATTAATGGTTCCTCCAACAGCCTTTCCACGAAGTCGTAATAGCCGAGACTCACGGCGCGCATGAGGGTTGTTCTCTTCTTTTGGCCAAGCCCGGCATTGAGAGTAAGATTCCGGGATTTCAAAAGTATCTTTACAATTGCCATTCGGTCCTCCTGTTCGCGATATGAACGTTCTGTCCCTGGTAATCCGGATATGGCGTCCAGGACTGCCTTGTCGTCTACCAGCGCTTTCGATACCAACATCTGCACAGTGTCCACATGACCCTTGAGACATGCGTACCGCAGAGGAGTGCGTTGGTGTTTGCTATCGGCCATGTTGATATCACGACCCTGGTTGCACAGCCTGTTCATTATACCCGGTAAGTCAAACCAAGCGCAGAGGTGAAGAGCGTCGATACCCTCGTGAATCCAGGTCGATGGCATCCCTGGGCTCAACCCCGCGGCTTCTCGAGCTACTCTCCTGACGTGATCAGGGTTAGCCAGAAATTCCAACGCTTCGTTCTCGACCTCATGATCATGCTTTGAACATGCCCTGCGAACATGGTCTCCCCAGTGTTCCAAAGCATACGACAAGAACGGATACGCTGCGATATTCGCAGAGTGTTCTGGGAAATCATCATGCTTGAGGTACATCAGACAAAGGAATGCCATCTTCGACTCCGCAGCCTTCAGGGACGGATCCTGATCACTCTCGGCCAAAACTCCCCACAGAGTACCGTGGACGAATCGCACAAAAGAATTCCCCTCGTCAGCCATGTCGATGGTGATCAATCCATTCGTTGCCCTCAGGATGGAAACTCGATGGTCTAGATTTGAGTCTCGGATTACGCCGAGATCATTCGCAAGGGCTAACGCATGCTGCAGTGCTAATACGGTTATCGGTCGACAAGCCGACATGATCACGCAGAATGTCATGAATGCCAACGGGATATCGCGTCCCGTCCTGTAACGTTTCACATTCTCGATTTTTGCATTGTAATATCCGTTTAACACGGCGAATGGCATGCAGTCCAGGTCGGCGAGTAACTGTTCGCAGTTCTCTGGCTCCTTGTCCCTTTCCAGCAAGGCCTGGATCCAAGCTTGGGCAACGAGGAAGTTTCCCTGCGCTTTCCTCGCGATTTTCTCGGCAATTCCATCGATCAGTCCGGGCCGACGGCACAGGTATCGCGCAACGCCTGAGGCTCTGTACGGTGGAGACGGATACTGGCGCTCGTCGCACTGGCCAGGGCCGGTACTCGAGGCTTGCGTGAGTTTGCTGCGACAAAACAGTTCGATTTCGCCCTCTCGAGCGCGGACCTCTAGGCGGACTGTGTCGTAGGTCTCCTGGCCATCGTGGTGATGAGCGCAGGTGATCCCCTTTTCTTTGCATTGCAGACAGAGATCAAAGTCGTTG
This sequence comes from Aspergillus hiratsukae, assembly GCA_014281905.1. Lineage (NCBI taxonomy): Eukaryota > Fungi > Ascomycota > Eurotiomycetes > Eurotiales > Aspergillaceae > Aspergillus > Aspergillus hiratsukae. The sequence continues at coordinate 48,370 of JACBAD010001956.1, forward strand.
TCATCGCAGTGGCAATGGAAGAAGATGTTGAGCTTTCCCTTGCCGCAGTGATTGCAGCTAATAACCCTGGCTACTTGTCGGTAGCCAGGAGATGTCGTCAGAAGGCTCAATCCAAATCCTTTCCTAATAAGTGCTAGAGGATACTCCTTCAGAATTGCTGGAACATCGTCCGAGTATTGGTAAAAGCCATCAACGATCAGGTATGTCCGGTCATACTTCCCGAGTAATTCTTCAAATGCCTCTTTCAGTGTCCTCTCGCACCGAGGAAGTTGGTTCTTGTATGCGTTTCTGAGCGTAACCGGTATGTCGATGGAATCATTGAACAGGAGTAGCTGCTTCACTATGCTCCCTAGAAGATTAGCTCTCGTTTGCTCCTTTCGTTGGTCCGCTTGGTCGCTCAGGTAGATGCAGATGACCGGGACCGACGGGAATTTCTGTCGAAGATGTTGCACTACTACAGCGCACAGATGGGTCTAACTCATTTATCAGATTAGACATACCTCAAAACTACTCAAGATTGGGCTGCCGCGTACCTTGCCCGTACCCGCTTCACCATAACACCGGAGCTGCCAACGAGCACCATCCACCCAACGTTTGAACACTTCTGACTCTATCAGCCATTTCCCCGTGGGTACACAGCTCTGAAACAGCGTTTCTTGCTCGTGCTCGAAATCGAGACGAGTAATCCAATTCAGAATCTCAGTGCGATGACTACCATCAAGTACTGTGTTTATCCTATCAACCCCATCTTTTACCTCCTGCACTGCAGCTCAGGTGCATAGGTTAGCATGGCCCGTTGACTGAGCTGCTTTCCTTCCTGACCATTGTCCCAACCTGAAGATGGTAGGTACATACATTGTTTCAAGGCCACTTCAGTTTCTGCAATTGCTCGAGGCTGAATCAACGCCAGGAGGTCCTTTGCATACGCGGCCGCAGTCAAAGCAGCATACGGCTGCCACAGGTCATTCTTATGGCTATCAGCATAGTCCGCGATGCCCCGAATAGCAAGACACGGAAAGCAGTCCATTAGACCTGCCGCCTCCATCTCGAAGCACAATACCCCTCGAGACCGTCGCATCGTATCCCGAAGTTCTCCGTCCCTCATAAGGGTGTCGGCGGATGCGATAAGTCCGTAGTGCACAACGGGGTTCTCTCGCGGCGTCCGATTGACCAACTGTGCTGTATCACAGTTTCCGCAGTTCTCCGCTCCGTTTGCATGATGATAGCCGGGGGCAAACAGGAGGTCGTGCTCTCGGCCCGGAAAGCCAAAGTGGGTGATCTCCAGATCCTGGAATTTTGATATCGCGTCTTTTATGTACCTTTGCATGTTCCCTTGCTTGAATTTGTGATCTGATCCTAGCCTCGATGCGGCTGAGGTTAAGAGAGCTCCGGGACTGTTCAAATGCGATTCAATCCGGTATCTCCCAGGCTCCTGTTTGCCCATGTCATACTGTAAAATCCCGCCTATATCACCATGTATTCACTTGTCAGTCCACGATCCGCATTCACTCTATACCGGTTCTACCCACCATGATCACCATGCGGCTGACTGACAACAACGTCTCCGAGAAAGATATCCGTCGTTGACACGCCCGGACCAGGCGCATCTGTAGCGCCGCCCCCAATTCCCACCATCAATCCGAAGCGGATCTTCGGGAACGTACGAACCATGTTGACGGCGGCGTTGGCGGCAGCAGCTTTCCCCGTCTTGATAGGTCTAGCAATGACAACATTGTGCTCTCCCATCCGGCCGACGATGTACGTGTTGTCGTCACTGGGGGAAGGCGGGGTGAGGTGTTCTTCGTCAAGTAGCACTCGGGCGGCATCTTGTTCGCAGTCTAAAACGCAAACCCAGCCGACGGTGTAGGCCTCCAGACTGAGAGAGATATCCTGTGAGGGGGTCATGGTTATGGTCTTGACTGGAGAGCTGGGTTGGGCGTTTCACGGCATGGACTGGATAACTCTATTTAGTTGAGAATAGAATAGAACAAAGGGAAATGGGACTGACTCTGGGCAGGCATTCAATGCAACCCTTTTATGCAAAGGTGAGCACTAGAGAGAAGATCACTGCTTCTATGGGAGAAGTTCGGAGAACCGCAAGGCTGGAAAAAGCAAGCAAATCTCAGCCTCGTCCTCGTCCTCGTTACCGGGAGAGAAGATCATGTTTTCATCCTCCAGACTCCGCCAAGTTTCAGGTTTGTTTGCTTGGAGAGAGCGCTGATTTGCCTTCTTTCTTATATCTGCAGCTTTGCTCCACTAATGGAAGTTTAGAACATTCGATGAGTCGATTTTCTTTTTCATGTAACCCACCTGTTGCTGAGTTCCTGCGCATCTGACCTCGAGTACAGCCTCTCGTACTTCTTCAAACGAATGGCGTTGCGTCCACGCCGCAGATCCTAATTTGAAAGGAGCGATGATTGGAAAATTGGGCTGGGTGAGGCTTGGATTAATGGCTGTGGTGGTATGTTTACCCTGCACCCACCAGAAGGCTGCCATGCCATGGCCAGGGGAGAGCAGACAGACCACGGCTAGGAGGCCACATAAGGGTTTGTCTGAGGTATAAACAGGCTGTGGAAACTCCTCTCCATCATCATTAGAGAACAAAAACAACAGTTGAGTGGATTAAAACCAGCCTCACAATGGGAGGAATTATCGACGTGCTTTTGCTGATACTGACACAAGCCCTGGTGGTTGCACCGCTGCAGCAGCCATCTGCGTCTTCGGTGGCACCTGCTTCGGCTCCCAATCCAACTGTTTGTGGTGACATTGTCAACCAGGAAAGCAAGTACCCTTCAAGCTGTTCATGTCCATTCCTGACACCCCCCAGCTAATTGATTGGACATTTAGACTTCAGTATCCTCAACGCGACGCAAGCCTACGATTGCCTGACGAGTGTTCCCTTCAATCCTGCGGTTGCCACCCGACTTGTCCAGTATGTCAACGACACGATCCAATTCCACAGCACTCTCGCTTACCTGGCGAACCCACCACCGGGCTATCAGCAGCCGGCTGTCGATCTACTGGCCGGACTGTCTCAAATCCAGCGTGATATTGACAACAGCGTGTTCCGGAATGAGTATGCTTTTGAGGCCGCGGTGAAGAGACTACTCAATGCTGCCCATGATGATCATCTTAGTATGACTGGAGGCATCCTTTCGGCCTTTGTCTATGGAGCCCCGTACGATATTGTATCCGTGTCTTTGGATGGAATAGAACTGCCCAAGGTGTATATTTCAGGTAAGGGCGCCAGTACGGGATAGAAGAAAAGATGTTAATGTTATGACGATTACCTTCGAGCAGCAGATTTATTTGCCAACGAGACGGAGATTCTATCCTGGCAGCCGTCCGCCATTGCAGCCATCAATGGCCAGGAGGTTGTCGAATACCTGACTCAATTTGCTGCCCTAAACTCCGTCGGTAAACTCGAGCCTCACGCGGATTGGAATATGCTGATGCGGAGTGGGGCATTGGATACCCAAGGATACCTGGAAGTCTTCTACGGAGGTGCTCCCTTTTATCCAGGCGACTCTATTACCTTCACCTTCGTGAACGGCACAGTTCTCGGTCCCATGCCATGGCAGGCAGTATACCTGAGCCCTGGTGATACCGGACCGCTGCAAACGGGGGGTGACTTTTACAATTTCTTTGTCTTGGGCCTTTATCCGGCGTCATATGAGGAATCTTTGCAGGAATCTACCCCGACTACTTCGGTCCCACCGGGTATACCTCCGTCTGCAACGCCGGCCCGCGATTCGATCGGGTGGTGGGACACGGCGTATCCTTCAAGTGCTGATGTTATACAGCAAGGCGAGGGTTTGCTGAGAGGGTACTTTTTGAATGAATCCTCGCTGGCTGTTCTCAGCATCCCGCAGTTTGCAGCATACGGCAATAAGGCTCACGGATTCGTCCAGACGGTGAAGGAATTTCTGGCACGCAGTAAGGAGGCGGGTCTGAAGAAGGTGGTCATTGATGTGCAGCAGAATATGGGTGGACAGCCTCTGTTAGCTATTGAAACCTTCAAGTTGGTGAGTTCTTGTCAACCGTACCGACTCTCCTTTCCCTGCTTATACGTCTATCTTTTTCCGCTGTAGTTTTTCCCTTCTATTGAGCCGTTCGCAGGGAGCCGTAGACGCGCACATCCAATGGCAGATGCTCTGGGGGCTACCTTGACGCCCTACTGGGAGAATCTCACAACCAACCAGGGTCTCTACTACCGTCTACTCACCAACGAGTGGGTAGTGACTAGTCGATTGGATGCAGATACCGGCAGGGAGTTCACGTCATGGGATGACTACTTTGGACCAGCAGCCGCTTATGATGGAGATGAGTTCACAAAGACCGAGAGATATAATCTAACAAGCACGGCATTCAGCAAGGAGGCAGCTAGTATCGCCATCGACGGCCTTGGTGGATCCCCCCAGCCATACTCGCCAGACGATATCATAATCCTCAGCGATGGACTCTGTTCGTCCGCATGTGCTCTCTTCATGGAGCTGATGCACCACGAAGCCCAAGTGCGGACCGTTGTAGCAGGTGGCCGCCCCAACTATGAGCCCATGCAGGCCCCCAGCGGAACTCGCGGTGCAGCAATCTACGATATCGAACGCATGGACCAAGACATTGCCCTCGCACGGCGAATCGACAATACTACCCGCGGCGTCCTGCCGAACCGGAGACTCGATTTCTTCATCTCCGCCGCCAGTGTCAATCTCCGAGACCAGGTCCGGCGGAACGACACATCCAACACTCCACTACAGTTCCTCTACGAGGCCGCCGACTGCAGAATTTTTTTTACCCCCAAGACGTGGTACAATTATACCAATCTCTGGAATTATGCCGCGGATGCGGCCTGGCGGGATCCTGCGCTCTGCGTCGCGAACTCGACGACCAGCTATCCGCAACCGCCAGACCCTCTTCCTTCAACATCGTACCAGTTACACAATGCCGAGAATAGTCCAACACATTGGCCGGATGAAGTCCATCACGATTATATCGACGATCCGTCCAACGATATCTTGGCCGGCTCCAGCCCGATCGAAAGTTCCACCGGGGTCGAATGCGACTGCGACTACCAGTGCGGGGGTCTTTTTGTCTGCCGGGAGGTTTCAGTGTGCCAGAAGGGAGAGGTGGTGCCTCGGAAACAATGTGTTCCCCCCTGCGAGAAAGGGCCTTCCCGCCATTTGAACTGCAATTCTGGCTGGTGTCACGTCACCGACACAACTTACCGGATCGGGAAGAAAACGGGACGCCAGAATTACATCGGTTCTGGTTATTGTGAGCCTGAGTTCCCGTTTCGGTGTCCTGAAACCGATGATGACTTTGATGACTTGGATGACTTGGATGATGATCCTTGCTTTCAGGAGCTGGATGGTTTGAATCTTCATTGCTTCCCAGCCTTCCCGTACAGTGGTCCATTCCAGAGGTGTTATGTTCTCGGTGAGCACCATCCTCGTTATTGTAGGAAGAAGCGACTCTTCGCTTGGAGAAAGGAAAAGGCTTATTGTAACGAGTCTGACGACTATGCTGGTGTTTGTCATTGCAAAGAACCGGACGGCAACGGCCCCGTTGTCGACTTCCACTCAGATGGCGAGTATGAATTCATGGAAGACAATGGACTGTTGTAAGTCTGGAAATGTCTTGACTGTTGACCAGAATGCCTGTCAGACATCCTTCTGCATTTAAGACCATACAACATACAGCCGGAGCAGGGAGTTAGGAATGCAACTAAGCCAGATGAGTATAACAGTATATCATCAGATAGGTTAGAGACATAAAGCACTATATATATCAACATTGTCTCCAATCTACAGAACCGTTGGATTTTAGTAAAGATATTCCCATCCTACCCCGAACACATATCATACAAGTTAAGGGAGTGATTATGTCACCATTAACAAGCAAGATCAATCTGGTGAAGGTGATCTGATCACCGCAACAAGACTGAAAAGGCAAAGCTAAGATGAATCAAAATGGTACTGTACTGCATTTCACTGATGCCCCTGGCGAGTTCCCTAGGCTAGGGACAGAACCCACACTCTACGGAGTAAAGAGTTCTGGTTTCTGCCGTTCGGACTCATGTTAACAGTTCAGCTATCAGGCAGGCTATGGTTGATCATGGTGATCTACGTCTTCTACACGCGTGGGCCAGAGTATGTGACTCTCAAGCTCTACAGTTGCAAGGCAGACTCCCTGGAAAAATCCAGCTTCGAATCGAATCACTAGCTAATATCTGACTGAATCAATGAATAGATACAATCATATCACCAAGCTCATATCAACATTCCTCCCCCTAAATCAAATTATAAGTAGACATTAATATCCTTTCCTTTCATTTCTCATCCTCGTCCATCTCGTGTCCATCTCACGTTCAACTTATGTACTTATGTCCATGGCCTAGATCATTACAGCAACAGTGCAAGGGCACCAATGGCCATGGCCTTGCCGACAGACGAGCCCAGCTTGCTGGCTGCGCCGGTGAAGAGACCTCCAGGAGGAGCAACGGTCGTAGGGCTGGAGGTGGTGGGCGGGGGAACCACAACGGGCAGAGT
>JACBAD010001955.1:0-53671 GCA_014281905.1 Aspergillus hiratsukae
GATGTGGCGAGGCGGGCTGCGGCGGAGAGGGCGGAGGGGGTGGTGTCGGTGCCGAAGATGTGTGCGGCTGGGTCGAGGGTTAGAGTGACGCGGGTGCTGTGCATGGGGAAGGTGAATTGGGGCCCGCGGGCGAGGGCGGCAAGGCAGCCGTTTTGCAGGGCTGTGCGGAGTGTGTGTACGTCCAGGCCTGGTGGGAGAAGGGGGCTCTCCTCGGTGCCCTTCTTGGTGCGTTCGATTTGGAGGTCCGGGGCGAGGATGATGATTTGGTTGCCGTCGCGGACCTCGACAGCGAGAGCGTCCGGTTCAGGGGCGGGTGATGTGTCTGGGTTGAATGGCTCGACTAGGGCCGTGCAGCCGGCTTTGCCCTTGCGGCCGGCGATCTCCTTGTCGAAGATCTTGGTTACGGGGGGGGATGCGCCCAGAGGCGTTTCGCGGTAGCCGATCTCGATGCGGCCCATGGTTGCCTTGGCCTTGAGATCGTTGATTAGGCGATCGCGCGCGATCTCCAGATGGAGCTCGCCCATTCCGCTCAGCAGGCTCTGCCCGGAGTCCTCGTCGACGGTTACATGGAGACTGGGGTCTTCACGAAGGAGGAGGGCGAGACATTCCTGCATTTTCTTCTCTTCGCTCAGACTGTGTGGCTCTACGCTGGCGAAGAAGACGGGAGGCGGTACATGGATGGGCCGCAGCTGCAGGGTATTCAGTGGCTCTGGCGGTGTCGTTTTGTTTCCCGCGTAGGAGACGAGGGTGTCACCGGTACGCGCATGCTTGAGGCCTACCACGACGCCAATGTGTCCTTCGGGGATTGAATCCACCTCCACCGCGTCGTTGGCGTACATTTTGAGTAAGCGCGGGGCGCGCTCCGAGACGTTAAGGTTGGTGTTGAACAGGATGCAATTGCGATCCAGGGATCCAGAGTACACCCGCACATAGACCAAAACCCCTCGTTTGGCGTCGTTGACTACCTTGAAAGCCAGGGCGCAGCCTTGCAAGTTCTTCATCACATTCTGTGACTCGGCATGTGCGACCGACTTCTTCTTCTGCTTGCCCTTGGAAGATGCGGTCTTTTCGCTCGACTGTACAAGGAGTTCGCCCGACAGGAGGCGCTGCAACCCTCCTTGAACCCCTCCAATGCTGACCTCCGGCTCGGGGGCCTCGAGCGGACTCGGTAGGAGGTTCACCACGGCATCCAGCAGGGGCTGGACGCCGATGTTGCGGAAGCTGGCGCCCGCAAAGATGGGGACGATGTTGCTTTCTGGCACCTCGAGAAGACACCGGCGCAGGCTGTCGAGGACGTCTTGAGGAGGAATGGCAAGATGGTCCTCATCGCAGTCCAGGAACTTCTCCACCATTGCCTCGTCATGCTCGCTCAGCAGTTCGACAAGCGCTATCCGGGCACGTCTGAGCTCCTTACCGAGCTGGGGCTCCTCGGCATCTAGCTGCGCAAGGCTCAGCATCTTGACCACCTTGCCGTCCCCTTCTTGCCATCGAAGACCTTGTAGGTTGACCGCGTCGGCCACACCGACAAAGCGACCATTGCCGTTTTCAAACCACGGAATCTGACACACGGCCGGGAAGCTCCCAAGTCGGGAGCCTACCTCTCTGACCGTCCGCCCAAATGCAGCTCCGTCTCTGTCTAGTTTGTTAACGTAGACAATCCGGGGGATGCGATATGTGCTCGCTTGGTGCCAGACTCGCTCCGTCTGCGCCTCGACACCAGCTACACCGTCGAGTATGCATACTGCGCCATCCAAAATGCGCAACGATCGCAGAACCTCGAATGTAAAGTCCGCGTGCCCAGGAGTATCAATCAGATTAATCGTATGCGATAGCGCAGATCTGGGGGTCTGCGCTTCTTCCTCACTGCTCTCCCCAGCTGTTGGCGGCCAGTGGAAGGTAATGGCCGCCGATTGGATAGTAATTCCTCGCGCACGCTCAGCAGGGAGAAAATCAGTGACCGTAGATCCCTCGTCCACGTCCCCTATCCTTCTGGTAAAGCCACTATAATAGAGCATACGCTCAGTGGTGGTCGTCTTGCCTGCATCGATGTGGGCTATGATACCAATGTTCCTTGTTCGGTCCAGAATGTTCTCCTGCCAACTTGACGTAGATGTCGAGAAGCCCTTTGATTGATATTGGCTCCGAAGCAAACATATTTTGTCAGAGATCGTGGTTTGTCCTGTCCTCAACCCAAGGCGCTTGGCAGCATTGACAGCTGCTCTAGGACGGTTGGACCGCACCGCCTGGGGAAAGCTGCGCAGGAAAGGAGCTGCAACCATGACCAGATATCATTGACAGTATATAGTCATTCAGTTGGAAGCATTCATTTTGATTTCCGCGTAAAAGAAGGGAAAAGAGAAAGATAGAGGAGATAAAGCAAAGCGAGGAGAAGTTTCAGAGTGGGTGATATCCTCATCTCCAGGAACAAAGCAGCGAGTTGAATGCCTGGCCAATCAGGCGCCGATCCTCCCCAGCGACGTAGTAGTAACCTCCGACCCCATCTTCAACGCTTCCCTCTCCAGGCAGAGCTCGTCTCCTCATTTCCCCGTCGCGGCCATTTTTCTTCCATCTTGATCTCTCCAAATACTTCAATCAATTTTCCCCAGGGCCTACAGGTATTGTTATATCAATTCACTTTCAACTTCCCTGGTCATCGTCTAACTAACAAGGTCGCGCCCGCAGCTCCGTGCAGACGTGGTTCCATCGGAGCCAGAAGACTATCCGCCTGAGGCATACAACATCCCATGGACTACTCGGCCATAAGTCACGACCCGGATCATCCCTCGGGCTCTGATCCCTGGGCATCTCCTCGAGCGACTCAGACGTCTTACCCTGCATCCAGCAACAACAACGATATTCCCTCGTCGCCGCTACCCCCGCACCAGCAGCCCGGTTACAATGGCGACCAGGAAGGCGATGAACCCCGACCAAGGTCATCCGAGAACGGAGCCCCCGACTCGCCTGATCTCTCTGAACGACTGCAAAGTGCGCAATTGGGAGACCCTGACTATGCCGTTGAGCAGCCGCCGTACGCTACACAAGCGCACTATGCGAACGAGCCTCGGTCTCAGCTTCCAGCGCGGTATCAAACTGGAGCCAGACAGAATGCCAGACCTGGGCCTGCGTATAAGATTCAAGCTAAAATTACGGGACTGGAGAGGACCGGGAAGAAGGACCCTATCCTACGATTTGATGTTCATGTAAGCGGGTTCTTATGGCAGATTGTTCGCCTGCAGTAAAACAAACTGACGTGGCAATCAGACGAATGTCCCCAAATTCAGAACGACACAGTACCGAGACGTTCGGCGTACCCATGCCGAGTTTACAAAACTAGCAGACCATCTGATCTCCGCGAACCCGGAGGTTCTGGTCCCCGCGGTGCCGCCTCCATTGACCCCGGCCGGGGCCGGGACCGAAGAGGACGAGATCCGAGTCAAGGCGTCGATGCAGCGGTGGCTGAATATTGTGATGAGCAATGAGATTCTTATGCAAGATGACGAGGTGATTCTGTTTGTCGAAAGCGACTTTGGCTATAGTCCCGTCGTTAGGATGAAGCAGCCTGCCACAGGTGTTCGCAGGAAGGTCCTGAAGCAGTTCGCCCCGCCGCCTGATGATACCCCTGAACTGCAGGATGCTAGGCCTATTGTGAAGATGTTCTACCTTGGAACAATGGATGCCAGCCATAAGGTTGACCGCGTGGTCAAGGCTCGTCGAGGTAGGTGGCTTAATGTTTGTTTGGCTGGAAGAGAATTCACTAATTGAAAACCGCTCAGGGCTCGGCCTCGCTGAATCGGATTTCGGAGTCAAGTTAGGACAGATGCACGTGCAGGAGACACACCCCGGCCTAGCCAATGCCTACAAGAAATTGGGGAAGGTTATTCAGACGGTTGGAGACTTTCACGCAGTCCAGGCGACCGCAGAGGCGACTACACTTGAAGATCCCTTGAGCTATCATTCTTCAGATGCCTTTATTGTCAAGGAAACACTGACTAATCGCCACATCCTTCTGCGCGAGCTCATCCAAGCTCAGCAAGCCACACGTAGCAAGCGTGCAGCTGCGGATCGATTGAAAGTCAGCTCGTCGGTTCGGCCGGATAAGGTCGACGAAGCCATCAATGCCCTGGACGAGGCTCAGACCCATGAGGACTATCTGACCAAGCGGACACAACGCGTCACTTCGAACCTTCTTCTGGAGAAGCGCGCCTGGTTTGAGCGTACCTCGAACGAGATGTTGAACAGCCTGCGCGAGTATACCCTTCGCCAGATCGAATCGGAGCGGAGAACTTTGGCTACGCTCGAAAGCGTTCGTCCAGACATCCGGGCCATTGATGCGTCCGGTGGTCTTAGCCGCCTAGGTCGTGAAGCGCACCCGGTTGTCCGACGGCCAAACCTCGCTTCCAGTCAAGGTCCCAGAGGGGACGCATGGAGTGGGATTCCACGCCGTAGTGACAGCCTCGGGCGCAGCATGAGTGGTAGCTTCGTTGCGCCGCCACCAGACGAGGACGACGAGACCAATGGGCAAGGCGCCGCCAAAGGACGACTGCGGTCTCCCAGCGGCGTCGGCTCGATCGTGGGGGACGATGACGAGGACCGACTTGATGCCAAGAATGCCGCCAGTCGATTAGCCACCAGCACATTTTGATCTATTTCTGTAGATTACGGACGTGATGTTGTTAAGATTCCCCTGTGACAACTAGTTTACTTCTGTGGTCCTTGCCTAGGCCAGAGCGCACCCTGTTTGAGTTCCAGATGAATTATGCCCATCGTTGATACTGTATTTTGTTCTGCCTGTCCAACACAAGAGTATTTCCAGCCGTATCTCACATGCTCAGCTCGACTTGGTCTGCAAGCTCTCCAAACCCTCAGCCATCTCCGGCGAAAACCGATCCCAGCGCTCAGCGCCATCCTCAGGCAGATCAAACCACTCCACCTTCTCCTGCAAAAAGAGATGACAACTCGCCCTCGGAATCTTCGCTTGATGCGCACTGTCGATGGTCCCCGTAGTCACACTCTGAATCTCGGGCTCGTAGTCATACTTCATACTAACGCTCGAGCCGCACTTTGGACAGAACCCGCGGGTCGCAAACTCACTGGATCTCCGGAATGAGGGCAACTTGCTCTCATCCCAGGTGAGAGAGCCTGGGGCAAAGGTCGCCCAGCTCTGATATGGTGCGCCGGATTGTTTGCGGCAGGTGGTACAGTGACAATTCGTTACGTTCGACGGGGGCTGGCTGGCCGTGTAGGTGATGTGCTGGCAGGCGCAGCTCCCTGTGATGAGGTCGGACGGCATCTTGTACTGTAACAGCCTGTGGATGTTGTACTGTGCTGTCCTCGCGGCTGGGGATAAACTGGGGATTATTTACATTTTGAACCGAGAGAATGAGATCCATGGGTTAAGGATGCTGCTTTTGTTAAGCTGCTTACTGTGGTCGACGTCATGAGGGGGTGTCCTCGTGTTGTGCTTCTACATCCTCGTATCTCTCGCATAGTATCATGTCATGTCTGTCTACTACGGTATACCTTAGGTAGGCCTGAATTCAATGCTGTGCTGTCCAAGCAGGCAGTCCACATCCAATCAGCTTCTGCACTGATGTTATCCCCGAGCAGTCATTTCAACTGTTGATGCTTTTCTCTGAAGTTCCGTCGCCCCTCACCCCCACTTCTGGACAGCTCTCGAAGCTCTGATTGAGTCCTGTGCAACGACGAGGGTCCATATTCACTTTTGATTTCAAAGCAGGGGTGTGTAACTTGGAAATGTCCATGAGCTGCATTGCCCATCCTTACAGAACTATATAAGTGAGGGTAGGTTCCCGCTGACGCGTTGCTGGCAGTGTTGGTGTTTTAATTGCTCCAAGCTATTTACATCAGAGAAAGATCCACTATGGCTCCAAATGTTTTTCTGTATGTTCGACCGCCCTGACTCTTTCGATAACACTCACCGTTGACCTCTTTTCCAGCACAGGTGTCACCGGTTACATTGGTGGAGATGTCTTCTATGCGGTCTCCCAAGCACATCCTGACTGGGAGATTTCCGTCCTGGTTCGCAACAAAGACAAAGCCGCTCAACTTGCCAGCAAATACCCCAATGTCCGAATTGTGGATGGAGAGCTTGACTCCGCCGACGTGATCGAGGAGGAAGTCAAGAATGCAGATATCGTCTACCGTACGTGAACACCCTCTGCTACAAACGACCATAGGCTCACGATGTACAGACTGCGCCGACTGCGACCATGTTGCTTCTGCCACTGCTATCGCCAAGGGCGCTGCTCACCACACCCCTGAAAAGCCTCTCTGGCTAATCCATACGTCTGGCACCGGCATTCTGACCGTCGAAGACTTCCGCGCCAACACCTGGGGCATCGAGCGCACCAAGGAGCATAACGACTGGGACGGAGTAGACGAGCTGATGAACCTGCCCGATGACTCCTTCCACCGGAACGTCGACAAGATCATCATCGCGGCCGGCCAGCGCGACCCCAACAGTGTGAAGACTGCCATCGTCTGCCCCCCTACCATCTACGGCCCCGGCCGCGGTCCCGGCAACCAGAAGAGTGTCCAGGCCTACTGGCTGGCTGCTGCCGTCCTGAAAAGGAAGAAGGGCTTCCTCGTCGGCGAGGGCAAGAATACCTGGCACGAGGTGCACATCCAGGATCTCAGCAATGTCTACCTGGCTCTAGGGGACGCCGCGGCGGCAGGAGGCGGCAAGGCCACCTGGAACGACAAGGGGTACTACCTCGCTGAGAACGGGTCTTTTGTCTGGGGTGATATCCAGCGTGCTGTGGCCAAGGTGGCTTACGAGAAGAAGCTGATCTCGTCTCCTGATGTTGACGCATTGCCAGACGAGCAAATAAAGGAGCTGAATCCATTTGGGCTGTATGCTTGGGGGAGCAACTCGCGCGGTCATGCCATACGCGCGAGGAAGCTGTTCGGTTGGGCGCCTCAACAGCCTAGTTTGATGGAGCTTATCCCTCAGATAGTGGAGGTTGAGGCTAAAGATTTGGGATTGATCTGACGCGTCAGAAAGATATGTATGATCAAAATATTTTATCAAAATGGAAGGAAGTACTCCGTAAGAAATACATTTGCGTTGGATGTGTGGTTGTAAACGGACAACAACAGACTGGTCATTTCTTCCTATTCACTTATAGGTGTTAATAAGGAAATGACTCCGTAATAGAAGCAGTTTGAATAAGAGAGCCATCATAGTAAAAGAGGGAACAATAATAGATGAAGAGAGGGACAAAATAGCCTACGGGATAACCTAAAAAGCTTAGCGCCGAGCATGACATTAAACGACCCAAACGCGCCAATCGCTCCATAGCCGCGATACTTCCTGCATACTTGTAAATTACGTTTTGCTGGAGCTCTGCAGTTCTTTGATCGATTCAGCCAGCAACACCAACACCACAACTCGTCTCCGCACTATTTACCACCGCAGGTTGTCCTCTCCATCTATCTTTCTCTTCATCTCATATATGCATTTCTGGTTTTAGTTGTTAGTTTGACTTGTGGCATGTACTGACAGTTTCCCCTACAAAGACCCGCTCCATGAGTTGCGACCTGTCGGAAATTTCGCGGTTCGCTGTATGAGGTGTTAGCTTGGACAAAGCTGTCATGGCTCCAGGTGCCGGAGGAAAGAGGAAGAGAGGCGACAGATCGTGGTCTGGCGACTCCGGCAACGACGGTCTACGGCCTTCCCCCCACCGACCGGGCAGTCTCAACATGGCGCAACACAATCACGGCTCGCATCCAAACCACCCTCGCGACTTTCCCGAAACGCGCGGTCGCGTACGACGACAGTCCAGTCGAGGCGGGAGGAACAATAACAATCTCAGCCGACGACCTAGCAATGAGATTCCCAACGTCGCCGCTGGACAGAAGGATACGGCCATGTCTCCGCCTGCCAGGGAGGTGCCTGATGCCAGTCAGACAAATGGGGTTTCACCGACCGTAGTAGCGGCTAGTGTGCAGCCCTCGCCGTCTCCTGCGCCGAGCTTACAGCAAACCCACGCCCAAGCGCAGGCGTCCCCTAAGCCTCAGCCACAGTCACTGCAGTCGCCTGCTCCTCCCGTCAAGCCTCCACCGAGTCCTTCGCCGCCTTACGATTACGAATATGCCACAGATGGTGTAGTTGAAGATTGGGCGTCAACAGGAAGACAGAAGGTCATTGCCGATGGCGTGCAGGCGAGGGACCAGGAGGATGCGTCAACACTAGCTTCGATCTACCAGGAACTGATCCGATCTGCATTCTACGGCCGGTTGTCACCCACGGACGCCGGAACGGTGATCAAGGAGATTATTGGCGAAGAGGTTGCAGCTCAAGATATGGATATGGTTGACGACGGGCGATCCTCTACAGTTCTCGACACACGCTCTTTGTTCCTGGACACCCTGTCTATTCTTACTGATGCCGATCCTACCAATCCTGCCTTGAGACCGTTGGTTTTCTCCACAGGAATCAATGCGGCCCTTCTGCGCCTCCAGCTTGAAACTCCCGTCCTTCAGACGCTGGGTCTTGTTCGTGATACCTTTACGCGCATCGGCATTCGTAAACAAACCAATCTTCTGTATCGACAGTCCAACTACAATTTGCTGCGGGAGGAGTCGGAAGGGTACTCCAAGCTGTTGACCGAGCTTTTCACCACTAGCAACAACGAGCCACCCACAAGCGAGGTCGTTGAAGATACCTTTGAGAGAGTCAAGGCTATGATAGGAGCCTTTGATATGGACGTTGGCCGAGTTTTAGATGTCACGCTGGACGTCTTCGCCGCAGTGCTCGTGAAGCAATATCGCTTCTTTGTTAAGCTTCTCCGAGCCAGCTCTTGGTGGCCCAAGGACGATATTTCCCGCACTCTTGGCGGTGATGACCGCGATTCTGGCCTACCAAATTGGGCACTACCAGGTTCCGCAGTGTGGGCGACAACAGACGAGGAGCGAGCTGAGATCATGCAAGCCAATGAGCAGCGAGATCGTGAGTTTTGGAACAGAGTCAGAGACATTGGTATTCGAGCATTTTTCGAAATCGGACGGAAATCGATCTCCGAAGACGAGAGAAGGCGAATATTCCCAGAAAGCACGAATTTGTCAGAAGAAGAGATGGAAACACGAAAATGGATCGAAGAGACAGGAACGCTACCCCCCAAAGGAAACAGGGTCGCAGCGCAGCTTCTTGGTTTCAAGCTCCGCTTCTACTCGTCGAAAGCGCGGGACAAGTCAGATATTCTCCCCGACAACCTCATCTATCTGGCAGCCCTTCTGATCAAAGTCGGTTTCATCTCGCTTCGCGACTTGTACACTCATCTCTGGAGACCTGACGAATTGATGGACGAGCTGAAGGAGGAGAAAATAAAGGAAAAAGCAGAAAGAGAAAGAGCGGCGCGACCGGGCGGAGGTGTAAATGCTTTGATGATGGCCGGCGCTCTGTCGGACGATACGTTACCAATTCCACGCATTCGTGAATCAGAACAACGGTCATTCACTCCTTCAAAAGACGAAGAAGCGGACAAAGCGACTCCAGCGAAGACGGACGAAGATGATCTTCCAGAGCCCTCGGATCAGAAGGTCATGCTGCTGAAGAGCTTGCTCGCCATCGGAGCCCTCCCAGAGTCTCTTTTTATCCTGAGCAAATTTCCTTGGCTTATGGATGCCTATCCCGAACTCCCCGAATACATTCACCGTATCTTGCATCACAGTTTGAGCAAAGTGTATAACTCATTGCGTCCCTTACCGACGGCCGAGGAGCTCAGGGAACAGCAGCAAATACCCAGTCAAGATCAGGGAGGTTTAGCAAAAGGACAGATTCGGCTGACTTCGGCGCTTCCAAGACGAGTCCTTCGCTGGGCTCAGCTCGACAAGGACGACACGAATGATGGGACCGACTATAGATTCTACTGGGATGATTGGGCCGATAATATCCCAGTCTGTCAATCCGTTGATGATGTTTTTGCCCTCTGTTCATCGCTTCTGAATCTGTCTGGGCACAAAATTGGACTCGATCCCAGTCTGCTAGCCAAGCTAGCGAGGATTGGCAAATTCAGTCTCAGTCAAGATGACTCAGCTGAGAACAAAGCGCGCTGGCAGGATCTCTGCAAACGCCTCCTGGTGCCTGCGATCAGTTTGACCAAGGCAAACCCCGGCGTTGTGAATGAGGTTTTCGATCTTCTTTCATTCTTTCCTAGAGCAACAAGGTACAACATTTACGCGGAATGGTATTCTGGACAGACATCCCGACTGCCGGATATCAAGTCGGCTTTTGATCAAGCAAGAGCCGAGACGAAGGACGTTCTGAAGAGGCTGAGCAAAACAAACATACGACCGATGGCTCGTGCATTAGCAAAGATAGCCTTTGCCAATCCCGGTATCGTGATCAACGTCGCCATCAGCCAGATCGAGTCCTACGAGAATCTTATTGAAGTTGTGGTGGAGTGTGCGCGCTACTTCACATACCTCGGATATGACATACTCACCTGGGCCCTAATCAACTCGCTTGGCCAAAAAGGACGAAGCCGAGTGCAAGAAGGCGGGCTGTTGACCAGTCGATGGCTAAACGCGCTGGCAACATTCGCAGGCAGGACTTACAAGCGCTACTCTATCATGGACCCCACCCCTGTTCTTCAGTACGTCGTTGAGCAACTGCGGCAGAACAACTCCACAGACCTGATCATTTTGGAGCAGATGATTAGCTCCATGGCTGGTATCATCACAGACACAAACTTTAACGACGCGCAAATTCAAGCTATGGCCGGTGGCGAGATCCTCCAGTCACAGACCATCCTACAACTACTGGACAAACGGCATGAATCGAAAACAACTTCGAAACGATTGATGAAGGCTCTGACAGTGTCAAAACTGGCCGGACAGTTGCTCGTTGCAATCGCTCAGGAACGCTGGACGTGTATCTACAAGGCAACGGAGGGAGATTCCGAACTCAAGTTACTAGGCAACGTCTTCGACGAAATCCATCGCATCCTAGCCCAGTATTTGGATCTCCTACGCAGCAACTTGTCAGTGGATGAATTTGATTCATTTGTCCCCGACTTGGCTGCTCTCATCAAGGAATTTGGTATTCAGCCTGAGATTGCGTTCTGGATCCGCCGACCCAGCGTTTCGCGAAAGGTCGCGGATGCTGAAAGGACAATGCAAGAGGAGGAAGCAGCAGCAGCTGCTGCTGCGAAAACCCGCGAAAACGAAGCAGCGCCTCTCAAATCCGAGGATGTCAAGATAGAAATGACAGATGAGGGTGAAATGAACGGCACCGCGGACGAATCTGCCGCCAACGCCATGGAGATTGACAAGGAGCAAGCTGTAGCGACAACCGAGGGAACCAGTAACCCTACTTCAGGGCAACCGACATCCTCTGGTCCAACTCTCAACCCAGTGATGCAGGATCTCGAGGATCAGGTCAAGTCCGCACTGACACCTGAGACTTGGGGTGTGGTCGGTCTGCATTTTTACGTCATCTTCTGGCAACTGTCACTTTACGACGTACATATCCCCCAGAAGGCTTACGAAGACGAAATCGAACGTCAGAAGAAAAAGGTCATGGCCATCAACAGCGATCGGTCCGACATTAGCATGGCCGGCACACAGCGAAAGGAAAGAGAAAAGAAGCAGATAACCCAACTCCAGGATCGCATCTTGGAGGAAAACAAGGCTCATCTGAAGGCTTACGGTCAGACAAGAGCAAGGCTACAGAAGGAAAAGGACCGGTGGTTCGCCGGCATGCGCGGGAAGCATGATTCCCTCAACGTCAGCCTACTGGAACAGTGCTTCCTGCCCCGTTTGCTGCTATCACCCATCGATGCGTTCTACTGCTTTAAGATGCTCAAGTTCCTACACACGTCCGCCACACCTAACTTTCGTACCGTTGGGCTGTTGGATCAGTTGTTCCGCGAGCAGAGACTTACCGCCTTGATTTTCCAATGCACCTCACGCGAAGCAGATAACCTTGGCCGGTTCTTGAACGAGGTCATTCGCGACCTTGGTCGCTGGCATGCTGACAAGGCTGTGTATGAGAAGGAAGCTTTTGGTACGAAGAAAGACCTGCCTGGTTTTGCCATCAATGTCGATCCCGAAGGCAAACCTACCACGTTCTTGGAGTACGAGGATTTCCGCCGGCTGTTGTACAAGTGGCACAGGCTTCTGGCTTCCGCACTCAAGATCTGTTTGAATGGAGGCGAATACATGCATATTCGGAACGCGATCAGTGTCCTCAAGGCAGTCGTGCAGCATTTCCCCGCTGTCAACTGGATTGGTCGTGACATGCTCACTAGCGTCAACAACCTTAGTCAAAACGATGAGCGAGACGACGTGAAAATCCCCGCCGCATCGCTGATTGGCGACCTGAATCGCCGAGAGAAGAAATGGATGTTACCCCAAGCCTTCATGGTTTCAAACCAACCGGCGGGCAAGGGACCTGCACCAGCAGCTGGGAAACCCGGGACTCCACGGCCTCGATCCACTACACCGGCTTCCCTGAATGCTGCAGCGCCCGAATTCAAGCCCCCAACATCCGCGGAGTAAGTACATCCGGGCACCACTCCATGATTTAGCAAAAGTTTCTAACCGAGTCATGCGCAGACCTGAAGGCGGCCCCAGACAAGAAGTGACTAAAAAGCTAGAGGTAGAGGATGGTGAAATCGAAGACGCTAAGATGATGGATGTATCAGCCAAGGACGCTGAGACAAGCGATCAAGCCGTCCAGAAATCAGCAGAAAAAGCTGAAGTCGTGTCACACCAAGGCGACCAGTCTACCGCCGCACCGCCTCCTGAGACCACTCGCAGTCAACCTACGAGCGAGAAACCCGTTGCTTCCACTGAGGTCCATACAGAGGCTGAGCTTCCCTCGCATCCACGAATTCCGGACTCACCAGTCACGTCGCAAACGGCCACGAAGGTTTCGGAATCTGGGCGCCTTCCTAACGTTCCTAGACGCCCGGAATCAGATCGAGCACCTTTCAGCAGTCCCAATATGCGTCCCCAATCGCAGATACCAAGTCGCCCATTTCGTGGTGATGACGGGCGGTTGCCACCGCGCTCTGACCTCATGGATGCTCGACGAGACAGGCAGTCAGACTTCCCTCGCGGCGGCCGGTTCGGTGATCATGAACATGGCCGATCATTCGACCAGCCTGGGCCAGAAGGCAGAGGCTACGGTCGTCTTGAAAGAGACTTTCCTTCCAGACCTCCTGCAGACGAACCCTTCCGGGGCCCTCCATATCGTGACGGACGTCTCTCACGCGAGGCGGATTGGCCTGACCGTCCTGGACGCTTCCGCGGACCTCCAGATTCCCGCGAAGCTCCTTCGTCACGGTCTGTACCACCTGGCCCACAGACCCACCCTGATCGTGCAGACTTGATTCAAGATCACCCTGAGCGTGGTGGAGACGGATATCGACGCGGGGAGCAAATGCGACCAGAAAAGGACGACCGAAGGGCCTTGCCACCACGGGCGCTCTCACCCCCGCGGGCCGACCTCCCGAATCGTCCAGAACGGTTCCCACCCGATGACCGCCGTTTTCCCTCTCATCCTCCAGCGCGTTCGCGGTATGAGGATGCACCGACCGGACCTCGCAGTGATCGGCCATCACGGGCCCCTATGGATGCTCCCGAGCCCAGGGAGCCTGGCATCGACATGAGCCATGGCCGATTACGCCAACCAGAGCCAACATCAGACATCCCGTCTGGTCCACGGGGAAGAAATCCATCCGGACGGGGTGGACGCACCCCCTCTGGCCTCGCGCATGCTGCACCGTCTTCTCCTGCCGGGGCCCCAGATCGTCAAACCCCCACTGGACCAGGTCGCCAAGGAATGCGAGGCGCACCTGAACAGCCGAGTTCAACAGGCCCATCGTCGCCAAAAATCGAGAAGCTCGAGGCCAGTGGAATTCATCCAGACCGTCTCAAGGCTTTGCAACAGCAAGCAGGTGAGGACACTTTTGGCGGCAGCCCAGGCCCTCATCAATCTCCATCTCCCGCATCAACTGTTCCACCATCCGGACCTCGTAGTGGCCTTGCGCCTCCCTCTGGTCCATCCTCAAACAATCGCGGACCACCCTCAGGACCTGGTTACGGTGGTGAACGTGGAAGGGGCGACAAGCGGTTCGCGGGAATCAACAACATGCTTCAGCAATCAGGCGGACCTGGAGACCGTGGAGGCTCTGGCCCACAAATTCGTGGTCGCGGCGCGAACAGACAGTCGGGTACCGGTGGTCCCTCGCCTCAGAACACTCGACCAGGAACACCGGGGGCTTCGGAAGAGGGTAGCCGATCGGGTCCATCCAGTCAAGGCCGTCCTGATCTTCTGACTGGCCGGCCATCGGCTTCCTTTACGGAAGATGATGGTCCTTCCAAAGGTCGCCTCGGCGGCGGACGAAGTGAGCCAGTGGAAGAGACGGGATCTGAGTCAAGACGATCTGGCAGGATGTCGCACGACCGGGAACGAGAACGCGATCGGGATCGGGATAGAGAACGTGACCGTGACCGTGACCGTGAACGCCGAGGTGGTCCGGACGAGGAGGGCCGGCGTAGCAGCAGCCGCCGAGAGGAACAACAAGAACGGCCCCGAGACTTTGAACGCGAACGTAGCCGGCGCGGTGATACTGGAGGAGCCGTCTCTCGAGAAGAACGATTGGAGTCTCGAGAGGCGTCGCGCCGCGGAGCTGGCTCGCGCGAGGAAAACCGTCGACGGGACCGCCGCGAGAGGGAAGACAATCCCGAGTTTGGACCGGGCAGTCATGAGCATGAAGGCCGTCTCCGACCTCCTTCTTCTTTGGGCGGACCACCACCTCCGCCGCCGCCGCCACCACCTCCCCTTCCAGGTGACGCGGAAGAAGATCGAAGATGGGGTGCAGGCGGCGGCGGCAACGGCGGCCGTGAGCTACGGGACAGGGATCGAGACAGGAATCGCGAGCGCGGACGGGATCGGGACTACAATCGCGACGGGGGAAGCGGGGGACCTCACCGAAAACGAGGCCGACCTGGAGGAGACGATGGACCTGGACCTGGTGACGGAGGAGGTGGTGGAGGCCGAGGAGGCATGCGAATGGGAGGGGAGAACAAACGGCTCCGGCGAGGGCAATGAACGTGAAGAGAACGGGCTAGCTTTTGTTGTATGCTCCATTCATTCGAGCACTATGTTTCTTTCCTTCTATCTCATTTGGAGCTCTATATCATTGCATTTGTTGGACGGTGTTTGTTGCATTACCACCAAGCTTACGTCGGATCTAAGGGATTCTTCTTTTCGTTTGTGGCCTGAATACAGTACAGGAAGTTCAATTCATAGGCGTGTATTATTGAGAATCATCTGATGGAATGGTGACATTGTTGATTAGCATTGCTCTTCTCTTGAATCACTGAGGTGAAGCTTAGAGTCGTGGTCACGAGGGCTGCTTTACCACCTGTTTCCAGTCTATCATTTACCCCCACTCTTTAGACCTTCAGATCAAACCATCAAACCATCACATCTTAGTATTATCCGACTCTAATCCTAGTTCAGAATCACAGGCAGATCGGACCGACACTCCGCCTCTTCCCCCCCACTCTGACCCGCCAAGTCGGTTAAACCTCGGACGCAGCTCCGTTTCCTTTCCATCCAGCTTCCTTGTCTCTTACTCTCTTGACTCTCTGGGCAATTATCCACATATGGCGGGGCTAGGTAGTGGGGTTTTATTCTTCCCCCGGTCGTGCTTGTTATCGTTCCCTGGCTAACTACTGATTATGCACACTAGTGACCGTGGATAGACTCAGCCCGTTCCTGACAGTTTCATTTTAATACAAACCCATCTACTAATCGTGGATGTTTCTCCACCGCTGGGAGAACTTCGGCGATCCACCCGCTGGAGAAGCTCCATCTGTGGTGTGATGCACTGATGCTGACATGCTTGAGCTGCCGATCTGCGAACTGGTGTGAATGTGATTAATCCTTCCGCTCTGCTGCTATCTAGTATCGACGATGGTTCAAGTTCAACCACCAGACCCTAAGATCGCGACGGAGAATTCGGGACGGTAGAACGAATGGTTTGTTTCATCTCCTGTTCAGGATTACTTGGTCTTCTTGTTTTGAAAGACGACAGTCCGCGTGCAGTTGGGGATTTGGAGTATACCTAGACTGGTGATACAGCTGCAGTATATCTAGTGCTTGTTTCCCCTCAATAGTTCGACTTTTTTTTCTTGTCGTTCTTCTCCTCACACGGTTCTTCCTTCTTCTGATCATTGTACTGCTGGTTTGTTCAACCTCTTGCGTGGTTCCTCCTTGATTATCGTCTTTTCCCCAACCGTTGATCGGAGGGAGCCATTTCTCTTTTCTTGTAATACTTGGTCGTCTTCACCATGGTTCAGTTAGATGTTGAAAAGACCATTGAGGAGCTCACGCTCGGTGAGAAGGTAGCTCTCACGTCTGGTAAGTGATCGCGCGATTCACAGGCCGAATTGGTAAACGAGAAGTTTCGGTGGCATACATAGACAATCACAGCTAACAAGAATGATGCTTAGGAATTGATTTCTGGCACACGGCCGCCGTCCCCCGTCTCAACATCCCCAGTCTTCGCTTGTCCGATGGCCCCAATGGTGTGCGCGGCACACGCTTCTTCAACGGTGTGCCTGCCGCCTGCTTTCCCTGTGCAACCGCGCTGGGCGCGACTTGGGATACCGAGCTTCTGCACGAGGTGGGCCGAGTGATGGCAGAGGAGGCTATCGCCAAAGGCGCCCATGTCGTGCTGGGACCCACAATCAACACCCAGCGATCCCCGCTGGGAGGTCGAGGCTTCGAGTCGTTCGCCGAGGACGGCGTGCTTTCGGGCATTCTGGCCGGACACTATTGCAAGGGTTTACAAGGGAAGGGCGTTGCAGCTACTCTAAAGCACTTTGTCTGCAATGACCAGGAACATGAGCGCTTGGCTGTTGATAGCATTGTGACGATGCGCGCTCTGCGCGAGATTTATCTCATGCCCTTTCAGCTGGCGATGAGGATCTGCAAGTCTGCCTGCGTGATGACGGCCTACAACAAGATCAATGGAACGCATGTCAGCGAGAACAAGCAGATCATCACCGATATCCTCCGCAAGGAGTGGGGTTGGGACGGGCTGGTTATGAGTGACTGGTAAGTCATACCTCGCCACATAGAATCCGGATGACGCTGGGATATTGACGACCGCAGGTTTGGAACATACAGTACTTCCGATTCCATCAATGCTGGCTTGGATCTTGAAATGCCAGGCCCGACCCGCTGGCGCGGAACCGCTCTGGCGCATGCCGTTTCATCTAACAAGACGTTTGAATTCGTAATGGACGAGCGGGTTCGCAACATGTTGAACCTGCACAACTTTGTCGAGCCATTGGGTATCCCCGAGAACGCTCCGGAAAAGTCATTGAATCGGCCGGAGGACCAGGCTCTGCTCAGACGAGCGGCGGCAGAATCTGTGGTTCTCATGAAGAACCAGGACAACATTCTGCCACTAACGAAAGAAAAGTCCATTTTGGTCATTGGGCCAAACGCCAAGACTGCCGCGTACTGCGGCGGCGGATCAGCGTCCCTGGATGCGTACTACACCGTGACACCATTTGAAGGTGTCTCCGCCCAGAGCCAGGGCGAGGTCAAGTTCTCACAGGGTGCCTACTCTTACTTGGAACTCCCCGAGCTCGGTCCTCTGCTGAAGACGGACGATGGCAAGAAGGGCTACAAGTTCCGCGTGTACAACGAGCCCTCTTCGGAACCCAACCGCCAGCTCATCGATGAAATGCACCTCGTATCGTCCATCGGCTTCCTGATGGACTACAAGCACCCCAAGATCAAGTCCTTCACCTTCTATGTTGACATGGAGGGCTACTTCACACCGGAAGAAGACGGCATCTACGACTTTGGCGTGACAGTCGTGGGGACCGGCAAACTGTTCATCGACGACGAGCTCGTCGTCGACAACTCGAAGAACCAGCGGCAGGGCACCGCCTTCTTCGGCAACGCCACCGTGGAAGAGCAAGGGTCCAAGGAACTCAAGGCCGGCCAGACCTACAAGGTCGTCCTGCAATTCGGCAGCGCCCCAACATCCGACCTCGACATGCGCGGCGTCGTCGTCTTCGGCCCGGGCGGGTTCCGCTTCGGCGCCGCCCGCCGCGTCGCCCAGGAGGAACTCATCTCCAAGGCAGCGAAGCTAGCCTCCCAAGCCGAGCAAGTCGTCATCTTCGCCGGTCTTACCAGCGAATGGGAAACGGAGGGCAACGACCGCGATCACATGGACCTCCCACCCGGCAGCGACGAGATGATCAGCCGCGTGCTGGACGCGAACCCGAACGCGGTGGTGGTCATCCAAAGCGGCACCCCAGTCACCATGCCGTGGGCCCACAAGACCAAGGCCCTCCTCCAGGCCTGGTTCGGCGGCAACGAATGCGGCAACGGCATCGCAGACGTCCTTTATGGGAATGTCAACCCCTCCGCCAAGCTGCCCTTGTCCTTCCCCGTCCGCCTCCAGGACAACCCGTCCTACCTGAACTTCCGCTCCGAGCGCGGCCGCGTCCTCTACGGCGAGGACGTCTACGTCGGATACCGCTACTACGAGAAGGTCGACCTACCCCCTCTCTTCCCTTTTGGTCACGGTCTCTCCTACACGACCTTCTCCCGCTCAGACCTGTCCCTCGCCACCAGCCCCGAGAAAGCCCAGCTGGAAGACGGTGAGCCTATTAGTGTCACCCTCACCGTCACCAATACAGCCAGCGTGGCAGGCGCCGAGATCGTTCAGCTGTGGGTCGCCCCGCCGCCGACGGGGGTGAACCGCCC
Organism: Aspergillus hiratsukae; assembly: GCA_014281905.1. Classification (NCBI taxonomy): domain Eukaryota; kingdom Fungi; phylum Ascomycota; class Eurotiomycetes; order Eurotiales; family Aspergillaceae; genus Aspergillus; species Aspergillus hiratsukae. The sequence goes on from JACBAD010001955.1 coordinate 18,770, forward strand.
CGTGCGGGAACTCAAGGGCTTCGCCAAGGTGTTTTTAGAGGCTGGTGAGACGAAGAAGGTCGAGATTGTGGTGGAGAAGAAGCTGGCGACGAGCTGGTGGGACGAGCAGCGTGACAAGTGGGCTTCGGAGAAGGGAACGTATGAGGTGCTGGTGACGGGGACGGGCGACGAGGTGCTCAAGTCTTCGTTTGAGGTCGAGAAGACGCGGTACTGGCTCGGACTGTAAACGGTTCCTTCGGTCCTGATGGTTACGAATGATGGATGATGACTGGTTGTTGTTCTTTTCTTACGTTACGTTGTTATGGTTTACTCGATTCGATGACGCGAAATGATGTTCCTTGAATGGGACGAGACAATTGAATGGGACGAGACAGTTGAAGAGATTGATACCAATAGATATGGTATAGTTCATTCATGTTTCCTTTTGCTTTCAAGTAATTCGTAGTAGCCATACAGAACGCAAATGCTTCCCAGTCCACCTCTAGCAGAATTCATAAACAGTCGTAGTCGAGTCTAGCAGACAAGATATCTAAAGCAGATCGCAAGTAACAACTTAACAAGTCACAAGCAAGTTGCCGTCGAGAAAAAATACTGTATAGTATCAGAACAAAAGTCACGAATCAACCATCACAATTGAGCACGCTGTCACGCCAGATGAAGGTAAAGCAAGAGCAAATGTAGGGCAGAGTACAATACTATAACTAAGTCACTTGGCTTCGACGATCCGACTGAATCCCGCCGTGTCCTTGCTGCGAGAGGCACTGCCGGGCCTGTGCCTCCCCATGTCCAACATGGACATCTTCCTCAGCAGAGAATTGCTCTTGCAGGAAAGCTGAGCCTCTGACTGAGACCGTGAGTGGGAGTCTGAATGAGTTTGGCGCTCTTTGGCATGACGTCCGAGGCTCGCCAAGCTCTCTTTCGAGATGAGCGATCTCAAAGACCAGAAGGACGCCTTTTTCTGCTTTTCGGAGGCTGGGAGGGGAGACTTGTCGGACTTTGATGGGGAAGCAGTGGCGTCTTGTTCTCCCGGTGAAGTGAAGTTGCATCCGATAGTGCCGGTTTTCATCTTCTCCATGACTGCGAGCTGGAGGTCGCTGTTGCGCTGTGCTACTTCGGCGTCTGTCATGGTGTGGACGACGCCGCTGCTGTCGACGATCTCGGCGGGTTGGTCGCTGCGCTTGCGAATGCAGGTGGCGCCGAATTCGACGGGGTCGGTTGTCAGGTCTCTGTCACTGGTCTCGTGTGCTTGAGTGGTATTGCTCTGCGCGACAGCATGGAAGTCCTCGAAGCGTGGTTTCCGGGTGAGCTGGGAAGCGGAAAGGCTTGGTGTTCTCCCGAGGTTGAGTGTAGTCTTATCTGGGTTGAGGAAGACTTCGACGTCGTCTGAGATGGTCTCTTCGTCGGTGGAGAGATTAGGGCTGGACTTGCCCGCCAGAAAGGCTTCTTGGGACTGTGCTGGTGTGCATTCCACGGAAATCTCTTCTGCGGTAGAGTGTTGATCTTGCACGTTTGGAGCAAGGCCCTTGAGAGAAGGCTCAATACTAGACAGCCCGGTGTTGAAAGTCATGTCGCTGCAGGTCGTGGCAGGCGAGCTAGCATTCGTCGATGAATCGTGATTTGAACGAGAGTTAAATTCGTGTAGGTCGTGGAACGGAGAAGTCGAAGCAGGTTCATTTGTCAGGCTGGAGACCTGCTGAGCATCTAGATCAATGGCAGAATCACACTTCCTCATGTCGTCGTTTGATTTGCCCCCGTCTCCTGGAGCTGAAATCGCTGTGTGGAGCTCAACTTTCTCTGGCGGAGGGGCGTCATGGCAGGTTTGCGCTGGTTGGATATCATTCTCAAATTCTGCGTCCTCGATGCTCTTCGCAAGCAAGACACAAGACCAGCGGATCTCCCTCTCCAGCCGGGGAGAGATCTTGCGGCGCTCAATCAGCACAGATCTGCGCCTGAAGATAATGGGTGTATGTTTCAAGTCATAATATCGCGAGCACTCGTCTCGTTGCTAGCTTCGGGTCAACTTCCGTTGCAAGCCTGCTCATCCAGTGTAGCTGGACTTACCTGCGAACCAAATAGGAACGAAAGAGAAGGCTTCGTCCTGATGCTCTTTCTTCTCGAAAGAGCAGGCTCCATGTTGTTGATATCCAGTCGAACCAGCCTGAGATGAGAGATTGAGCGCAAGGTCGAAAAGAAGAGAGAAAGTTAAGAAACCTATAAATCACTAGGAGACCAGCTCTAATGATTCACGGGCCAACGTTAAGTATGCTTGTATTGTGGCCTGAATGACGACGGCCCCAGTGGTGGGAATGAGAGAAGAACGAATCACACGGCCTGCCCTATGAACTATGCAGATGGCCAGATCTTCCGGTATAAGCAGTGGCGTTTATTGTCGAATGACGACTAACGACTGTTGCCACGATGGGATTGTTATGGAGCGATGGACGGACTGGTATGCGGGGTTGCTTGGTCGATGTCGCTCTAATATTGGAGTGAACGAACGAACGTGGAGCTTGGCAGCTTGCATCGAAGCTGAATAGTGGTTTTAGCGAAAGGCAGCCAGCTAGATATCATCAGCTGTGCTAAGGTCAAGTGGTGTGATGAAACGATCGTCAGAGATGCAGCTGATGAGCAGGAGCAGGAGGGAAGGAAACGAATGACGGCAAATGGCGTCAGGCAAGGTTCAGGCAACCAGGCCAAAGCAGGCAGAAAGAGAGATAGAAACAGATGAATAACAGCACATAATCTAATCTGTGGGGAAGGAAGCGAGAAAAAGCAGGGTTTAAACTCGTCAATGTCTGCAGAAGCAGAAGTAGCAGCATAAAAACACAATGAGGAGGGATGGCCTCAAAGTCAAGGTCACACTGGACAAGCAGTGTGACTCGTTCTGTCCCCAGCACATCAATCAGCAGGGAGGGAAGGAAGCACTGTCAACTGATTTGCCGGGTTTAAGACGATGTTTTGATGTTTGAGACGGGATCAACGACCATTGAAGTCATATCACCCCCGAAGGACTCTCTCTATATTATCTACTCAGGTATAGTCTACAGATCTGTCTTCTGTGTAAACATCTCTTCCCTGCAGACATAGAGCATCATCTTCTTCTTTTCTCCACTTCTCCTCTCTCCACAACGTACTTTTGCACTCGCAATGCATAAAAAGGAATTACTGATCATCTCTGAAGTTGTTGGAGTTGTGCAAGGGATCGACAGCGGAGCGATGGAAGGGGTGAATCAAGGGGTTATGAGCGATCTACCCTGACAACGACATGCGTTGTCAATGGCAATCTGCTAGAATGGTACTAAAGCTATTGCGGCTATCAATATGGCTCCAGTCTCTACCCTTGAAGGAAGTGATGCTTTGTGTAGTGTGTACTTGTACAGTATTAGCTTAAAAGATTAGGGTTACTGGTTGCCTTCTGGGCCGTGCGGCATAAAACCATATTTCTCTGGGGAGCAGGATGGGTCTGTGATCTAGCAGATGGGCATTGAGCATTGTCCGAACGGAGGAATGGCCCAAAGGACAAGTACAGTAGAGAACTACGCCAATTGACATCATGCATCGCCCTTTTCCTACGGTTTGAGGTCTATGGGATCTACAAACGGTCTTAACTGTCTGATATGGGGTAAACAACGATTTCGATTGCTATATACTGTGGATCGTATTATGCACGTCTATGCCTATGTTGAAATGATACTGCGTACTGAAAGGTTGCCCACCACCCTCAGTTGGTTCTCTGCAGGGCAGAAGACCGGGTCTGTCAGGGCTTGTATGATGGAGAGCAGTTGGATGCTTCTTTACAGCCTTACCTGTTGATAGGCTATGAAGGGGGCAGTTGGATGCTCTTCCTTCTTGATGGCTTAAGAACTGAAATCATAAAGTTGCACCGCTACTCCCCGAAGCCGCCGGCTGCTCGGAAGCAAGCTCTCGAATTTCCTCGGAGCGGAGCGTTTCTCTTCACCGAGAGGAGATCCGGGACACTTGCTCCCCAAAAGAGCATCATGGCGAGTAATGAAGGCTGCAATAAATGCGCCAGTGTCGATTCGGTCGATATGCATCTCCGCTTACCACGCAGTGATATCCTCGACCTCCGCCTCTCCGAAAGTGCTGCTCTTGGTTAATTTGTTAACGCCGTCGACGGCTACTGCCCCCTCGGCAGGTGGCTTCGCCATGATGTCCGGCAGGACTTCCCGGAAGAACTCCAGGATGTAACGGTTGACCTGCTCAAATTGCAAAAGGAAGGCATCGTGACCTTCCGGGCTCTCAATTCGCCTGAGCCTGGAGTTGGGGATGCCAGCCGCGATTTCCTTCTGCTCTTCGAAAGTGAAGAGTCCATCGGTCTCGATTCCAAGAACCAGCGCTGGCTGCTCGATCTGCGACAGTGCCTCCTTGACGGGATCCTCCGATCCCGGACTGGCGCGGTATCGTGATACATCGTGAGTGTCGAGCTTGCGTGTGATAGCAATGTAGCAATTGGCGTCGAAGCGTTTCACAAACTTCTCTCCCTGGTATCGAAGATAGGACTGTGCTGAAAAGTAGGTGGGAGGCCGCTTTCTGTCACTGTCACTGACGGGTGTGCTAAAGGTCTTTGTGCCGGAGAACTGAGGATCCATATACTGAACTTCAGACGGCTGCTGCGGCCCAGGCGAGTTGCGCTCGCTGGGGGCCCGGGAAGACCCGCCGGCCTTATGACCATCATTATGAATAGCCCAATGTTCATTCGGTGGAGTCGGCAAACGCTCAGTGCCATTGATATTCTGCCTCTTCGATGGGTCGGGAACGTTTCTGCCAAAGCGAGACTCGAATGAATTGCGGCTTCGGTAGGTCAGAAGAGCGGACATGCGCGCCGCTCCCAATCCGGTGGCTGGAGGGTCATCGAATGAATAGTAACCGTCTTCATATTTGGGGTCACTGTAGATGCTTTGCCTCTGAGCTTCACCCCAGCTGATACACCATGCCGAGTGGCGGGCAGACGTGGCAATTGGAACAATCGCCCGGACGTAGTCTTTACCGAAGTAGGCATACTCAAGGGTCAGCATGCCGCCCATGGAACCGCCGATGACGGCTGCAATCTGTCTGACGCCCAGATCGTCCAGGACCATCTTATGGATTCTACTTTGGTCAGCAACCTCACGACTCAAGGTTGATGTATGAGCCCACTAACCTGACATCATCGCGAACAGTCGTAAGAGGAAATTCAGGTCCATAAAGTCCTTTTTCGGGATTACCATCCTTGTAGGTCACAGCACTCGCACTTCCGTAAGGACTACCCAGACTGTTCAGACAGATGACAAAAAATCGCGATGTATCAAAGGCCTGACCGGGTCCTCCGAGCAGAGGTCCCCACCAGTCGGCCACATCGGCACTTCCACTCAGAGCATGGCAGATCACCAGCACGTTGTCACGGTTGGGGGACATTTCACCCCGCGTTGTGTAGGCGACAGGAACATTGTAGAGTGTCACACCCGATTCCAGGGTAAATGAGGGGATAATAGCGATAGACTGATCCGTGATGAGTTTCGCATATGGATTTTCAGGTAAGGAGGCGACTCTCTCTACGGGATTTAGTAGCTGTTCACCAAGTGATTATGAAAATGAGGGGCAACCAGAGAAGGGCGAAATGGGGGATACTGACGGAATTTTCCAGGAGCACCGTTAGTTTCAGGCGCCATTATGGGCCTGTTGACGCGAGAGAACGGAACAATGAAACGGGAAAGCAAGGATGACTGGAAGAATAGGAAATTATCCTCGCAATTGATGGGCCTGCAAGAAAAGAAGACGTCGAGAAAAGAAGTTTGAAAAGTAGAGACGTGCTCAGGATACCTACCTACCCACCTTAACTCCGAAATCGGGATCCACTATGACTCCGCGGGGAGAATCTCGTCATATTGAGCCAATCAAAATGTCTGCGTTTTCATGAAAGCGGTGGGAACTTTCTGCCCCTATTATGCTACCGCTTTTGATGACTCATGTTTGCTTAACCAGTTGGCGATAGGAGCAACTAACCAGCGTTCACAAGGGCCCTGTAATATCAGGTTGTCCCTATTTTGTTCTGTAACACTTAATTAAGAATGAGTAGCCATAAGGAGGTCCTATCCAGGTCTCGAGGACAATCAGTTCCTTTACCGAATTAGAAGTAATTCAAAAGTTGTCCATGCTTACTCACGTGCTCCATGGGGACATTATTTCCCCCGATTGCACAACAGATGGCCTTCGGGTTCTTTTACAACTACGGAAAGTTCCGAGAAGGGAAGAACACTAGATGACTTACATTGTCAGGAAGACACAGGAAGTGTTGAAGCGAGCCGTGCTGCCCTGTCACTGGTGTTTTTATCCGAAGGCTAGTTCACTGACTCATACTCCTTGAATGAACCAGCAACTATTATGACTTGATGAATCGGACGTCGGAATGAGTACCGAGGGCTAAGGTAATAGATCAGAGACAACATGCCGGTTCCTCTGACTGGCCAGTTTGAGAGCAATAGTACGCTCCATCTTTATCGAATACGAGGACCCCCACATCGATCAAGACTCATCGGCCCCTCATATATAGAAATGTAGATTTCTCTTCCCTGGCAGGAGCAGTCACTTGTATTTGCTTTGTATCATATCAGTTGTTCGAATTCCAACGTGCACTAGCAGGACCACTATCATCCACATCATGGCAACCAAGAGCATGCAGAATGACCTTGCAGTCAAGTTTCGCAAGCTACATATTCCCGGAGAGCCCTTAGTTCTCACGAACGTTTACGATGCCGCAACAGCCTCAATTATTGCCGAGCATCCATCAACAAAAGCCATCGCTACCGGCAGCTACGCCATTGCCGCCTCTCAAGGCATCGCAGACGACAAGTTGACTCTGTCGCAGAACCTAGCAGCCGTGCGCTCGATTGCCGCTGTTTTGAAGACCAATGGTGACGGCCTCCCACGCATCCCGTTGACAGTGGACATGCAGGACGGCTATGAAGATGTAGCCGCTACAATCAGAGAAATCATCGCTCTGGGAGCCGTCGGCTGCAACGTCGAAGACTTTGATAATGCCAACACTCGACTGCGGCCGATCCCGCAGGCTGTCGAGCGGATTCAGCTTGCTGTGCAGGCTGCGAGGGAAGCAGGAGTGCCTGATTTCGTGATCAATGCGCGGACAGATGTCCTTCTCAAGCACGACGGGGTGAATGGAGGATCAATCGAAGATGCAATCGAAAGGGGAAGAGCATACCTGGAGGCTGGGGCTTGTACAGTGTTCGTCTGGGGTGGATCTGCGAGGGGAGGAGTGTCCAAGGAAGAGATCCAAAGGCTGGTTGAAGCATTTGGTGGAAGACTGAACGTCAAGATGACCTTACAGGAGGGATACTTGACGGTACCAGAGCTCAAAGAGATAGGGGTTGCCCGGATCAGTCTTGGACCTGAGTTGTATCGTGCTGCACTGAAAGCTTTTAAAGAGAAGGCTGATGCGGTGTTGGGTCATTGTGGGTAGAGAGCTGTTTCTCAAGGATATATATCTTAGTGAATGATACCGACCTCATGCTATCCTAGAAACATGTATTGTTGCATAGTGAAAACCATATCGTACTATTGTCAATAATGATAGTCAAAGGTTTATCGAGCCGCTCTTCTGCACCCTTCGCGATTATTTATTGTTCAGGAATCTGACTAACCTATTCTGGCAATTCGCTCTCGAGTCCACTATCCATACTGGGTAAACCTGGCGCAAGCACTAGTACGTAAGCAGCCTAGCGCCTACATCATTCCACTGCTTCCAACGACCAACACTTGGAGCTATGCTGCAAGGAATAGATCGCATCTTGTCAAGCGACACCCAGTCATGACAACCACAACCTAACTCAACCTCACAGAAAATTCGAACAAGTTACACATGCCCTCATTGTGCGAACGTGCGCTACTCCGTCACAATGACTGATTATTCCACTTGGAAAGTAGTCGATCTGAAAGCGGAGCTGAAGCGGCGCGGTATTCCGCAGACCGGTCTGAGAGTCAAACAAAATTTTATCGACAGGCTTCTGGAAGCAGATGGCAAGCAAGAGGGTGAAGGCGCGAATGGCGAATTGGCAAATTCTCAAGATGCGCCTGAAAATACCGAGCAGGGAACGTCTGAACAGCCTGCGCAAGAACCCGACGCCGTCGTTTCTCAGCCGGAAGAACCCAAGCCACAGGTGACAGCACCCGAGTCTGAAGAGCCTAAAGAGGACAAGGAAGTGAAGCGATCGCCTGAAGAGGAACAGGAAGTTCAGAAATCGGATGTACAAACCGAGCAACCTACCGAGCAACCTACCGAGCCTACAGCGAAAGGATCGACGACCGATACAAAAGCGGAGGGTCAAGCGGAGGAACAAGCAGAAAAACAAGCAGAGGAACAAGCGGAGGAGTCATTACAGCAGACACAGCCTGAAATTTCTAGCAAGAAATCTGAAGACAATCAGACTGCAGATGCCGGAATTGGCTGTGGAAGCAGTGCGCCACCAGAGCCTGAAAGTGAGCACCCTGTCAAACCGGTCGAGCAGGCTCCCGGAAGCGCAGAAACGGTGCAGCCTACACCTGCAGGACTGGACTCCAAAGAACTTCCGGTTTCTGCTGAGAAAACTGCGACTCAACCATCTGCACCAACTACCGGGCTGTCGACGCCCCTCCCCGTGGAGGAGATGATCGAAGACACTCGGAAGCGCAAGCGCCGCAGTCAAACTCCCATTCCAACACCGGAGGCGATTGCAAGCAAAAGGGCCAAGGCGCAGGAGGAGTCGCCCCGAGTCATACTACCCGAAGACCGTGATGTCATGGATGTGGAAGAGAGTCCAGGGAAGGAGGCCGCCGGTGTTCCTGAAGAAAACGAGCAGGCCCATGGCCAAAATGGAGCTCAACGAAATGCTTCGATTACTGATACGACACGCCGTGTATCAATAAGTGATGATGTGCGGACAAAGGGAACTGCGCCTATCAAGCAAGATGCTCGTTTCAAGGACCTTTTTACACCAGCAGACAGAGAGCAGATTCGGCCCCCATCACCTCCGGCAGATACAGCAATGGAAGATGCCGAGGTAGAACCCGCGCTGCATGTCGCGACCGAAGCCTTGTACATCGATGGACTGATGCGCCCTCTTCAACCTACTGCACTTAGAAACCATATTGTCAGCATTGCAACGGCCCCTGGCTCATCGCCCGACACTGACGTGGTCGTTGACTTTTACTTGGATCCTATCAAAACGCACTGTTTTGTGAAGTTCGCGAATATATCGGCTGCCTCGAGAGCGCGAACAGCCTTGCACAATGTTGTCTGGCCCAACGAAAGCAACAGAAAGACTTTGTTTGTCGATTTCATTCCCGAGCAAAAGCTTCAGCAATGGATCGCAAAGGAAGAAGAATCGCGCGGGCGCCGTGGTCCCCCGCCTCGTTGGGAAGTCCGGTATGATCGCACCGACGATGGTGTCGAGGCTGTTCTGCAGGAGGTGGGTCCCAAGGGTCCCGCTTCACGTCAGGCGCCCGGTCGAGCCTCGACTGACTTCTCTCGTCCCCTTCCCTTGGGCCCCAGAGCAAGCATTGGTAATAAGGACAGACGTTTTAGCGGCCCTCCACCCCCAGAGCCTCTTCCTAGACCTGGGCAAGGGTTCAAGCCGTTAGATGATCTCTTTGAGTCGACTACAACTAAGCCAAAGCTCTACTACCTCCGTGTCCCTCGCGAAGTGGCCGACCGACGTCTGGATCGGTTCGATGACCTGCTGCGGAAAGGATCGTTTCCGCGGCGTGGCGGCGATGAGAATAGGCGAATCACTTTTGAAGACGGTGACCACTTCGTTGACAATGGACCGGAGTATGGAGGAGGCCGTGGCAACGGACGGCGGCGTGGCCGGGGTCGTGGAGGCGGCATGGGGGATTCATGGAGAGATGACAGACGAGGCCGTGGCTAACACCAGAACGTCTTGGACGGCTGTAAGGCTGAAAGACAAAATTGTATTACCTACATCGCATCAAAAGTGCCACTTCGCGGGTCTCGGGATGCAACTTTGATTTCTCCGATATGTTTCCTTCTCAACGAGACGGACTATCGCAGACGTGTATATTAGAAATGAACATCTATCGCAATGCAAACGAAGCCGTCAGAACTCGGCAGAGCCTGTTTCGATAATGAGAAGATGCCCTTGAAGCTTGCCCATGCCACTATAACGGTTTTATGCTGCTACCAATCAATGCCCCTGGCGATTAGTCAGCCGTTTTTATGCTTGGTAAGGCTTGACCAAAGCTTGGCTATTAACGGTTAGACTAAGGTACTGCTCATATTTTCTCCTCCTGTCTACCGTGTTTCAATATGCTGGTGCCTGAGGCGCAGTCTCCATTGGGTCCATTCCACAGTTATTATTAGCCGATCTTCGTGGCTGTACCGTGTATGAGATCTGGCTGTTCCCATGAATCAATAATAATAGCCACAAATCATACGCAGTTCTCTTTCTATTTCCGTCAATCCTTGGGTTGAATCAAGGCGCTTGCGATTTCTTTCACATGAATATACCAGGAGCTTATAACTTTTTTTACTGCTATCCGATCTCCTCCATCAGCTGTCATCATCACCCCTGAACCCAACCGCATCGCCAAGAATCGTCGTCGTCGCCTGCGACATTCGCCGAGAAATATTCCCCCTCGTCCACTGGTTCCAGGGGTTGTTGATCTGCCGCGTCGGGACTAGGCCGACTTGGCGGATAAGATAGAGATCTGTACAATCAACAACTTTTTGGCTCTCGGATCAGAGATTTGATCTCTTTCTTCTCTTTATCACTTCTCACTCTTGAAGCACTCTCTCTGATAAGTTTTTGTTCTGACCGACGCGAGCATGGGGTGGCCGGTGTGTAATACAACGTTGGAGGATCAAACGAGTAAGCCCCCCCGCGTGTTGTTATAATGAGTGCTGGCTAACGGGGAATGATCATTGACAGTCACCGAAGACAACTTATGGGATGGTGGTCTCACATTCCATGAGCTATGCCTCGTTGTGGGGGGTGGTTTCGCTGTCTTCGCTGCCGCGGTCTCCTTCTTTTTGATTATGTGCCATGCGACTCACTATAGCAAGCCGATAGAGCAGCGACAGTATGATTTACGCCCCTGCTCCTGCTTACCTCTCTACATGCGCTTGGAACTAATGTCTGCGCTTTCTTATCCAGTATCATTCGAATCCTATGGATGATCCCCATTTACTCCCTCGTCGCTTGGCTGAGTACCTTCTTTTACAAAAATGCGGTCTACTACGAGCTGATCGGCAACTGCTACGAAGCGTTCACGATTGCCGCCTTCTTCGCCTTGCTCTGCCATTACATTGCGCCGGACCTCCACAGTCAGAAGGAATATTTTCGCGGAATCGCGCCGAAGCAATGGATCTGGCCCATACCCTGGCTTCAGAAATGCTGCGGCGGGGAGAAAGGGGTGTGGAGGGTACCCCGGAGCGGGCTGACATGGTTCAATGTAAGCTGGTTTCGCAGGCAGTATTCGTGCTGCGATGAAAGACGACGCTAAGATCGCTATGCTGCATAGGTTATCTGGGTCGGCGTCTTCCAATACTGTCTTTTGCGTGTGTTGATGACCATCGTCGCGGTTATCACCCAGCACTTTGATGTGTATTGTGAGGAGAGTCTAAGTCCGGCGTTTTCGCACATATGGGTATGTCTGGATCATGCAACTAGCTCAGGGCGTGTACTGACGATCAGCAGTGTATGGCAGTGGAGTGTGTTGCTGTTTCCATCGCAATGTACTGCCTGATTCAGTTCTATTACCAGATTAAGGATGATATCAGCCAGTTCTCGCCACTCCTCAAGATCATCTCTATCAAGCTGGTGATTTTCCTTTCATTCTGGCAGTCTGTGAGTTGAGCCATTTCTTTCCCACTCGTGACCTAGGCTGACTCGGCGGCTCGGCTCAGACCTTGATCAGTTTTCTCTCCTCCTCCGGAGCCGTCAAGCCGAGTGGTAAAATAGTGCAACAGGATCTCAAAGTTGGACTCCCCAGCCTACTCATCTGCGTTGAGATGGCGATCTTTTCCGTCCTGCATCTGTGGGCATTCCCTTGGAGGCCGTACTCTCTCGCAAACGCACACGGCGACGAGGTGACTGACTTCTACGGCAACGGCAAAGCGACCTATCAGGGTGGTCGCTGGGGCATGAAAGCTCTCCTTGACTCGCTCAATCCGCTCGATTTAGCCAAAGCCGTGGGCCGCAGCATACGCTGGCTCTTCGTGGGGCGTAAGAAGCGAACGCTGGATCCCAGCTACCAGAGCGAAGTCATCGGTCTTGCTACAACCACCAACGGCTCCGGGACAAATGTCACGGCCTACCAAGGCGCAGGCGCTGCGAGGGCTGGCAGCAGACCCGCGCCCTATGGGACACCGCCCGATGACGAAGGCCAGGTTCTTCTCTCGCACGCGCAGCCAAATCCGACATTGCAGTCAACTGGCGACCTGTCAGCTCCCCCACCATATGAGTATGAGCATGATCGGCTGAGTAGCGTGTCCTTGCTACAACCTACCCCATCTCATTCTCCGCAACCATATTCTCCTTACGAGCAACACCACACCATCCCTTACGAGGTACCGGTGCTGGACAGGGAAGATGAACTCCCTCTACACGCAGGCAACAATCTCCCCCAATCCCAGCCGATATCTACCGGTCATCATCCTTACGATCGGGATTACCTGCAACAGCAACCACCCATACCGATGCCTGATCCGTACCACCCTCCGCCTGCCCACTTTGACAATGAGTACAGCCGGCGATAGACGATAGACGATCGTCAACAGTAATGACCCTGAGTCGCAGTTTACCTCTACTCGACCCGGGGAATGATGATATTCCGCCCTTCGTTTCTCTTCTCTTCATCCATGCTGCGAACTAGCTGGCTTGTTCTTGGGCACCTTCTTGTCTTTGTTGATATACCCTCCTCTCGTATTTGATTTGTGGCTTTTTTTTACTGTCTGGTTTTCTTTTCCGTCCTTTGCTTAATGCATGACGTGGGAAGCTTGGGGCCAGCAAGTCTGGCCTCCATTGTTGCTATGATTCACTGGTTATGAAACGCGGGCTTTGATTGGATGAATTTCTTTGTATAATAGCAGTTGATCTATCAATACGCTTGCCGATGCGTATGCAAATACCATAGAAATCATTTTCTTCGCAACGAGAGTGATACCTTAGTCGAGCTCCGTTGGCTCATGTTTGATTCACTATCTCATCCTCGCTATAAATGCTTGCTTCTACGAGCGCCACGCCAAACGCCTATGAAACCGTAAGATCGAGCAGTCATTAAGAACGCGCAGGTCGTCACTTGTAGACCACTATTTAAGAGACAACCCGTCTCGCGAAAGAAACTCATCTTCGAGCCGACTCTGCATAGCCAGCTGAGTCTTCCGCGACGCATTGCTCTGTCTGATGTTGTTCATGATAGCGGTCTTGCGGCCTAGTTCGCGCATGCCCTTGATGCTGTTACCCAGCTGTCCCAGCAAGGAGACCAGGAGGACGTCGTTTCTCTGCGCGAGGCTCTCCGCCGCAAAGGCGCTTCCTGGTTCCGGTGTGAGGAGAGATAGATGTGATAAGAGGGCGTTGATATTCCGGAGAATCGGGTGCGAGAGGGGAGGTTTTGTGGTTTCGGTGGGTTGGTCTTCGGATGAGTGGGACACACTGGCGAGGTAGGATTTGATCAGGGAAATTCGAGACTCTAGCGTTCGGATGGCGTTGAGGCGTGTGTTTAGACTGGCGATTACTGCGAGAGCCGAATTAGCTGATAAGCTTATGAGAATGAAAGAATGATGAGCTTACGTTCTTCCTCTTCGTGAGAGAGTACGACAGTGTCGGGCGACGGCTCGGCCTGGCCAGCCTCGGTCTTCTGGCTAGTCTGCGCGTCCTGTTGCACGGGAGCACCCAAGCTCGGACCAGACGGTTGAAGAGCTGTTGCCGTCCTTGCGCTTCTCGCAACCGTGTGTATGCCAATCATCTCGGCTTCGCCCGTTTCCACGGAGAACGGCAGTTCGCGGAATCGAATGGAGAGCGACTGCTCCTCGCCGTCTACCTGCATCGCCTTGCCGTTCTCTGTCGCATTTTCACCTTCATATACGCTTTCGTAGATGGTCAGGGGAAGCTTGGCGCCATTTCTTGATGCAGCTTGCACCTGCGATGGGTGGAATGCAATGAACACGGCAGACTCGTTGAAGCTCTGGAGGATCTGGCGATGGATCGGCAGGTGGGATGCGTCCGGGCCGGAAGGAGAGGCCGTTGACCACCAACCTACAAAGTCGAGGGCGGGGGACTTGTGGACATCCTTGACTGTTGTAGAAAGCCTAGTCAGCTAGAACTGATGGAAATCTTGAGTATAAGCTCCGCTCTTACATTGCTTGACTCGTTCGACGAACCAGTCGTGGAGAAGCTGCAGTTCGCCGTTGGCTCCTTGAGTCACGACGCATTCAAATGCGTGCTCTAATGTAATCACACGTCCAATCTGCTGTCCCAAAAGAGCTCCAATGATCGGTCCTCGTTGTGATCGCGCGGCATGACGGGTGATGTGATCTGAGATGGTGAGGAGAACCAGCGGGTGTAGTTGGATATGAAGACCTGAATCGGACGATTTCTGGGAGACTAGAGAGCCAGTAGGTTCAGCCATGTCTCTGAAGCTGCCCAAAGCAGAATGTTAGCAGGACTGTTAGAAAGACCCCTGTGATATCATGCTCATTGAAAGGCGCTGTTAACTGCCAACTGCCCAAGCTGATCTGCGGAGCTACGGTTGGTGTTTGCGCTGTTTGCAATGCCGTTAGGCTTCCCCGCTGTTTGTCCGGAGTCCGGACCATCCTACGAAATACAGCTCTGTCTCTCGAAAGTTTTGAGCAGCTTGTCAAGCGTTTATGATTCTCTATTGTTTTGGGCAAAATGGCTGTTCCGAAATCGTACGATGAAGTCAAAGCTCACCTGCAGCATGTCCTGGATGATCCTTCAACTCCCTTGGACATTCCCCTCATCGACAAGCTGAAACTGGAGCTTACGGAGACTACAGATCGCAGGGTTCCTGGCACCCTTCTGACACTAATCTCACAGCTTCTTCCGGTCCTTCAGGAAGATCCCACACCGATCACCACTCTGGGCATCAAGGCTACAACTTACTTCTCCTTCACGGATATCCGCTCCGTTGAGCCTCCTATTGACTTTATCGCGGGCTTCAAAGCACCTTCGCCACCTGTCAACCTGCTGACTCTTACACTCCTGAGAAAGGCAGGAGGAATTCCCAGTGATGCTGCGATAGTCGCTGGTGATCCTGAATTAGTTGCCTCGCTGGTCGAACTCTGGCTTACAACGACTTCGACAGCCGTCGCTCAGGCTGCTTTTGACGCTCTCTGGGCTCTACTGGAGGTTGATTTAGCCAGTCCGCTGGAAAACGAAACACATACCCATGAGGCTGAAGACAGCACAGGGGGTCAAGGCCTCTTCTGGAGACGAGTCTTCACTGACAAGAATGTCTATGGGCGCCTCTTCTCCCTGTGCAGTCTCACCAACAGTGAACCAGGCGCCCGCCCGCTACGGGAGAGGACTGTCGCCCAGGGAAGGCTCATGGGTTTCCTCGTCAAGGCAGGCCATCTACGATGGGACTTAATCTCAACTTCTCAGATCCCGGAGATTGAAGCTAAGTACGATAGCTCTAGCATTCTGCATTTTGCAGCTTGTCGGATGGTTGATAAGAGCGATTTCTTGATGCACATGACTTTACTGAACTTCTTCCGAGATCTACTTGACATTGAAGCTCCTGGTTTGAGGGCTAGGGTCTATGTGCAGTCTGCGTCGACTTTCTCCTCACCGGCCCTTGATTTCCTGATCTCCCATGATCTGCATGGCAACGTGCTGGATTTATACTTGGATGAGACCAAATTGGATCCTGTGGATTTGCAATACGTTCGTGGTCCGATCATGGCTTATATCGCGCAGTATGCGGAGCTATATCCGAATCACTTGCTGCAGAATCCAAGTAGCCTGCTGGACAGGATCATCTCACGGATCTCCGGGTCGCTCGCTATCTCGTCCTCTCAGTGGGCGCATGGGCATGTCCCCGCCGGTCAACTTGTTATCCTTTCCTCCTTACCCCGTGTGTTACTTGTCGAGGCCGCTAAGCACGGCGCAAATCCTCTTTTCGCCGTTCCAACAAGTCCCCCCTGCAGAGAGGCATTGGACGCTCTGGCCAAAATACTCCACGGGCCAAAGAAACTCGACATGAGCGATTCAATGGAGCTGAATACTTCTGGCCAGATACCCACTGACTGGCATAAAGAAGCCGCAGCGGCTCGTGTCCTCTACTTTATGTATCTGAATGACCACCCGAACTTCTGGACGGACATCGTAGCTGCAGCTGACATCTTGGCGATGAAGGATGTTTCATTAGCAGCTATATCTTTCATGAAGGCTGTGATTACAGCTAACTGGCAAGTGCTGTCGGGGGAAGTCATATCACCCGTCCCTGATACTTCCCGGTATCAGCTGCCTTCGGAAGAGGCACTAGGCACCTTATCTCCAGCTGCACAAGGATTGCTTCCTTCCTCGGGCGTCTGGGCTATCCTCACACCGCCAGCATTGACTATACTGCTACCTTATTTGTTCAAGCCACCGCGGTCCTATTCGGAGTTTGTTGGAGGCGGAGCAGGAGACTCTCAGAACATTGTGTGGAAAGTTGCTACCGCCAAATACGAGGTCCTTGTTTCCTTGTATAAGAATTTGAAGGAGACGGGCGGCCGAGTGACAGGTTTCGAGGATATTCTTCGTACGCTGAGACAACGAGTCAGCGAAGGTCCGTGGGGACCTGTCGCGCAAAATACCGCTCGGGTTGAGACTGTAGGGTTGTGAGAATTTGGAAGCGCCGCAATCTACGCAGATATCGAGCTCAAAATGTGCAGATAGATTATGAACTAATGAGCTTTCTATATTGTCCTCAGGCAGACGTAGCTAAGCTATCCGCACGGTGCTTGTTGTCCGTCAGATCTGTAGGGTTCATTTCCAATGCCCTGGACCCTGGTTTCCAAATAGAGGAGTTGATCAAAGGCGGTGAGGCGGAGCTGCGCCGGAACTTTTTTTCGTCCTCGCTGTCATCACCGAGTCGAAGCCACATCAGGTATTCGGCGGGGCACTATCTATTTACTCGGACGGGCCTTTTGGTAAATGGCGGACTGAGTAATTGATGATCGCTCCAGCAGCTCTGGACCTCTATTCGTTCCGCCGTCCGACCTGCCAACATGTCTCGATTTGCAGCAAAGAAAGGCCGGAAGCTCCCCGGTACAGAATTCACCTGGGAGGCCGGGGCCGATCCTGCCGGGGAAGCAGACACGGCGCCTACACCTCTTTTCCCTGTATGTGAAGCGACTCTCCTGTTTGGCAGAAGATTAGGGTGACTGACACCATGCGTAGAGATACAACCTTCCCCGCGCGAGACTCTTGAACCCTCGCGAACAGAAACAGGTCGATCTCTACCGTGCACTGCGAGACCGCTTCCACGACGGCCCCTACTACTCCGTCCTCCAATCGAGCTCAGTTACAGCGAGGAAAGATGAAGCCACGCGCGCGCACTTTGACCCTTTCCACGGAATGCCTACGTATTCGGGCAAGTACCAGAAGCAGAAGCGGGACCGGCCCGAGTTGAAAGGACGTCCGTATGGTAAGTTGACACTTGACACCACATGGGGGGATAATCCGGGTGGCTAATGACCGGCTGCAGTCATGAAATTCTTCCCTCGGCACCTGTGGAAGACGATTCAGCCGAACTTTAATCCCTCGGTTGCAATGGATGGATACGTGCCGCATGGACCTCGCATCGGAGTGAAGAGAGGGTTTGAGGATGAGGAAGAAGAAGAGGAGGTCGAGGACACCAAGCGGAGGAAGGGCGTCGACGAAGATGAGGATGCTGAGCGAGCGGAACGGGAAGAAGACGGCGATGTCTTGGACCCGGATGAGGATCAGGAGGAGGAGATCATCGACAACGACTTTGAGGATGATGATGACGAGATGGGCGGGGACTACAATGCGGAACAGTACTTTGATGCTGGCGAAGATGAATACGGAGAAAACGACGGATTCGCAGACGGCGGAGGCGGAGGCGGAGATGAAGACACCTACTGAGGCACGATTGTTGAGATACCCCATCTTGTTTAGTTTCTATATTCTAGGGAGCACTGCATGGAGCATATCGGAGGCGCTTGAAATATCTCGTTCTACTGGCAGTCTCCTGAAAAGCCATTTCATAACGATGGATTCAACTGCTAGAAAGCTAATAAAAGATTACTCGGGTGATTAGCGACAGGCACACTCAGCCTATTTTCGGTATGCAGGAAAAGACCATCCCTGCTGTCCATCATTGAGGTTAATACGGCGGACTGTTTGTACAAAAGGAACTTTTGGTTCTTATAACTGTTTGCCGCATGTATTACTATACAGAGTCCATCCAGTCATCAGCCCCCACGAGCTTCCACGCCGCGCGGCACGGAGATGACATCTGCATACAAGCTCTGCTAAGCCTCAAACCACGGCTTGAAATAGCTGGAAAAGCCGCTTCTACTTCTAGGCTGGGATCCAACGGGTTAATCGTTGAAAACAACCCCACTGACCAGATCCCTAAACTAGGTGAACGACAGAAAATCCCTCTTGCGGACCTGACTCGGACCTGATTAATTTTCAAAGTTCAGCTGTATTATGAAATCCTCTGCTGAATCTATCGGGCCTGTTCACGCCCTAAGTTATAGGCAAGCTATTAGTCCCATCGAGCATCCTAGCTCTAGCTGACTCTGCACGTGTCAACCAGGAATATGCCTATCATTCGTACTATGCTGGAAATGGTCGTCTAGACACCTTTTCGATGGGGGAGAATTTGTCTCTGTATGTACACATACGCATGATGAGATAGTTGCAAGAGAGACATCTACTGTTGCTCGCGCTCACGTCAAACTACTATACTATTTGGATCCAACCTGATTTGGATAACAATAGCCTGAGGGCACCCACATAAGGCTCTCCGCGGTTCCGGGTCGGTTCCGTGTTGGGCCTAGCGCGTTCGGTAGGCATCTGAAATTGGCCTCAGGCCCAACAAGGCCTCGAGATGATGTCATTCCGAACTTCGGCCTAAGGCCTCCAACGGCAGAGATAGATAGAGGGGCAGATATTGCGACAATCTAGACTTACCCCGCGGCAAGCAGCGATTGTATCCCAGGATGAGCGAGAGTGCGACCCAGGGGCCCCCTAAACGAACCGCTCTTGTCCTGTACGGCTCGGAAACAGGAAATGCGCAAGAAGTAGCCGAGGAGCTTGGAGCGCTGGCCGAGCGCTTACATTTCGTGACTCATGTCGCTGAATTGAATTCTGTAAAGGCTGTGCGTTGCGTCCGCTTACTGTCTTGATTTTGGTGGACCGTACCTTGCTTACAAGCTTGCGCAGGAGCTGCTCAAGTCGTTTACTTTTACGATATTTGTTGTGTCGACGACTGGCCAGGGTGAATTCCCTGCAAATGCGAGGTCGTTTTGGAGATCGTTGCTTCTGAAGAGGTTGCCGCCTACTTTCTTGAGCGGGGTCAATTATGTTTCGTTTGGATTAGGCGATAGTTCATACCCCAAGTGAGTAGCTTTGTAGCTGTGGTATGAAGGCAGTGACTGACTCGATCAGGTTTAATTGGGCTGCGCGGAAGTTGCACAAGCGTCTACTCCAGCTCGGGGCTAATGAGATATATCCCCGTGGGGAGGCTAATGCGCAACATCCAGAAGGGTGAGTTTCGAATTTGCCTCGGATTGCTCTAAGATTGACTGACTGAATACTAGACTTGAAGGCACATTCATTCCGTGGATTACGGACTTTCGTAGCCACTTGCTGGACAAGTATCCGCTTCCTGAAGGGGTACATCCGATACCGGATGATGTGCAACTGCCGCCTAAATGGATCTTGAAGTTGCAAGAACAGGCCACAGCAAGTGAAGAGCCTACGGCGCAGACTCCAGTGAGCGAACAGACAGCGTCTGCCGAGTATCCGGGGCTGACTCGGCTGGACCACGACGTGAGACCAATCCCAGATGCATTGACGGCGACCCTCGTTGAAAACAGACGGGTTACACCACGCACCCATTGGCAAGATGTGCGTCAGGTATCGCTGACAGTCTCCGAGGCGGTCACCTATGGTCCTGGGGACATGGTCTGCATCACGCCGAAGAATTTTGATGCTGATGTCCAAGCACTGATTGACATGATGGGCTGGGGAGAAATGGCCGACAAGTTGGTATCGCTGGTTCCTGGCCAAAAGCTTCAAGCAGCAGGGGATTTGCATGCTCCGCCAATCCCTGATCTTGAGAAGTATCCCAAGTTGACGCTGGGAGCACTCCTAATGGACTACATCGATATCAGAGCCATCCCACGGCGGTCGTTCTTCTCGGCCATTGCACACTACACCAGCAACGAGATGCACAAGGAACGACTCCTCGAGTTTACAAATCCCGAGTACTTGGATGAGTTTTGGGACTACACCTCACGGCCGAGGCGAAGCATTCTGGAGGTCTTGCATGAGTTTCATTCAGTCAAGATCCCATGGCAGCATCTGACGGCGGTCTTCCCTGTCTTTCGAGGGAGGCAGTTCAGCATCGCCAGCGGGGGCGAGTTGAAGAGGACATCCGACGGGGGAGCGAAATTCGACCTGCTGATCGCCATTGTAAAGTATCAAACGGTGATCAAGCGGATCCGAGAAGGAGTGTGTACAAGATACCTGTCTGTGCTGCGGCCAGGCAGTACTCTCAAAGTCCAACTGCAGCGCGGAGGACTCAGCTCTCCCGTCAACCAATTGGTCGGCCCGACCGTCCTTATCGGACCCGGTACGGGTGTCGCGCCCTTGCGCTCAATGCTCTGGGAGAAAGCTGCTTTCGTGAAAGCGTTCCGAGAAGAGCACCCGGATGTCAGGCCCCCGATTGGGCCTACGATTCTTCTCTACGGCGGCCGCAATCGCGCCGCCGATTTTTTCTTCGAGAAGGAGTGGCAAGAATTGAGTGACTTGATCGACTTGCAGGTCTTCACTGCGTTTTCACGGGACCAGCGACAGAAGATTTATGTCCAGGATATCATACGACGCAATTTCGGGCTGTTTTTCAGTCTGCTACACGACATGAATGGTTCGGTGTATATCTGTGGTTCATCGGGGAGAATGCCCCAGGCAGTCAGGGAGGCGCTCATTGAAGCATTTGAGCATGGGGGGCAAGCCGGTGGACCGCAGCTCGACCGACGCGGAGCAGAGGAGTATTTGATAGGGATGGAGAAGAGCGGGCGGTATAAACAAGAGACTTGGTAGCCCGGCCGTCTATTGTCACATGCTGATGGTTATATGGGGGTCGGTGGACATATACTCTCCAAAATACATAGATTAATGAGACGCATCGAGACCAGAGACTGGTATCGACAACGTCAAAATCATCATTATCTTCTGATCAACACCAGTAACCAGATCAAAGGCTCATTGTTCCGCATATAGCCATTTCTCAACCCCAGCAATCTCCATTGTCCAAGAGTCCGGCGTAGTAACCTCGGTTGGAGACGGAGGGGTCTGCGGGCGTGATGATGCTGCGGTTAGACTTCTCGGGCCGCATCGGCCATGGGGTTATTTTCTGCACCATTTCGCCCTTCTCCGCTAAAGTCACCTGCGTCGATTGGCCCCAGACTACCTTGGGAGTCTCCTCCGACTTGCATTTCTACTTTCTTTTTCCAAATACCGCATCTTTTATTTCACACCATTGAGTGGTAGTTTTCTTTTCATTTTCACAATGAGCGGATTGCGGATTCTAGTCCCCGTGAAGAGGGTGATCGACTACGCGGTGAGTTGCATTTTCTCTGGCATACTCCGTTCTCGGTGAAGAGTCAGAGCTCCGAGGCTACGACCGGAGCTGGCGACAATACATCAATGACTCTATACCACGACTCCGGGGATTATTCACAGACAGGAATAATTCAGAAGTGATTCTAATATTTCTCGAAGATCAAACCCCGAATCAACAAAACCCAGACGGGCGTCGAAACCGCCGGCGTCAAGCACTCCCTCAACCCCTTCGATGAGCTCTCGATCGAGGAGGCCGTCCGCCTCCGCGAGCGCAAAGGCCCCCTGAAAGTCGAAAACATCCTCGCGCTCTCCGCTGGCGGAGCCAAGTGCGCCGATACGCTCCGGACAGCCATGGCCATGGGCGCGGACCGGGCCTTCCACGTCGAGATCCCCGACAGCAACGACGGGGGCATGGAGCCGCTGACTGTGGCGAAGATGCTGCAGGCGGTGGTGAAGCAGGAGAACATCAACCTGGTGCTTCTGGGGAAGCAGGCGATTGATGGTGACCAGGGGCAGACGGGCCAGATGCTGGCGGGTCTGTTGGGGTGGCCGCAGGCGACGCAGGCGAGCAAGGTTGAGATCAAGGACGAGAAGGGGACGGTGGAGGTGACTCATGAGGTGGATGGGGGTGTAGAGACGCTCCGGGCTCAGTTGCCTTTGGTTATTACGACGGATCTCCGGTTGAATGAGCCTCGGTATGCTAGTCTGCCGAACATCATGAAGGCGAAGAAGAAGCCGCTTGAGAAGAAGAAGCTCGAGGATTTTGGGGTCGAGGATAAGCGGCGGTTGAAGACGATCAAAGTTATTGGTAGGTTTCTTCTTCCCGTTGTAATGCACAGCGGATGCTGACTATGACAGAACCTCCTGCGCGCCAGGGCGGCGGTAAGGTGGAGGATGTGGACGGTCTGATCGGCAAGCTGAAGGAGCTCGGTGCGCTGTGATTGTGATTTGGATCGTGTAAATGAGCCAGACGTATGCTTGATCTGTATGCATATTATGATTAGACTTACTACAGGGTCTATCTAGCCAGAGCTAGATCTACGTCTGACAGCAATACCATGACTTGGGAAGTTGCAGCTGCTATCTATCTCGTGAATTACAACCGAAGTCGATCAGGCACTGAGTCCACTGCCACATGAACCCAGTTGACAGATCTCATGTACATTTGGATCGAGTATCCTCCGTCGCATGGATCATGCGAACATCTTAGCCTCCGATAGTGTTAAGCATAGACGGCAGACAGCGGACGGCAACTCTCGTCTTCTCGTGGTCACAGACTCCATGTCTCCATCATCTGCTCAGAGTTTAGACTACTGTCCAACTACTGTCCTTACAAATATCCTCCTGTTGATGTGTACCTCTAGAAAGTGATATATCACGATAGACGTCTCGTGAAGCGAGTCTTGTGCCGCTCAAATGAGTTTGTGAGGCATCTCATGAACCATGCTTCGGCCGATCGATTACTTGAAGTTAAGGTTTACTATTCATATTGCTGCCTATGACTTACAGTAGTTGGTTCGGATATGGAGTGGCTTTGGACATGGAAGTACGCTAAACAGGTAGATCCTTGAAGAGATACATAATCCACGCTGTCTTGTACCTAGTTGTGGCGATTGGCGAAAGTGGACGGTTGTGATCTGGTTAGTGTATGGATCTGTGGACGGAGCTAATAATGTGTGTGATCTGTCACATTTGAAATTCCGGACTGGGATCATGGAAGGGTTTAGTATCCGGTTGTTCGGGTGATCAATTGAATATCTGGCTTGCAGGAGTAGGAGATTAATGATGGAGATTGCTTTTTTTTGTACTATCTAGTTGTTGGAATTGTCATTGAAGGCTTTGAGTAAGCTGTATATGGTAGCTCTGGGCGTATCACTGTCGAGGATATGTGAAGATACTGGAAAATCGAATTGACGAGATTCAGGACTGGCTTTTGTATTTAAATCTCGACGAGCCAGTGTATCTCAACAGAGAGAGCACTCCAAATCACCAATGAAAGAATTCCCCAAGAGAAGGTGGAGGTGAAGACAACGAGACTCGACAATCGTGCCGGGTGATGGTTCATTACTGACAGCGGACGCTCTGAGCTCAGGACGCAGACAAGAAGAAATCATCGCGGCTTAATTGCAAGAAAGCTTCGGAATATGCAACTATTGATGTGGACTATTGTTCAGATGACAAATTATCTACTGCGTATGCCTCCGTCTAGTGTTCACGGGACTTGTCATGATTCATGAAACCAAGGGATAGATCGAAGGTCTGTCTTGTGGTGGACCGGATGCGAAAGGGATTCATGAACCATCGTTCATTTGATCCAACAGACAAAGTTCAAATAATCTAGACTATGGCGATAATATGGAATAGTCTTGTGTATACATAGATAGAGTAAACAGATAATAGATAGGTGGTTGGGCGAAGGGAGGAGGTATTGGACTATTGGAGCTGTCATATGTGCCTAACAGTAGTGGGCCTCAGGAATGCAGGGAGAAATTTGCCCTTTCGCCAATTTCGATGTAGGAGGGCCCAAGGGGAATAGTCAAACTTTGTCAATGAGATTATGAGCGTTATTTGAGAGAGTTGGACGCTATCTTTGGGTGCAGAAATGATGGTTTGAAGAAATGACGAGGACCAGTCGGCTAGAAAGTATGAGAATCTAGACCAAATCATTAGTGGTCATTACTCATTACAACGAGCGGTTCAGTTTCAGGAACATCCATGAATCGTATATCCAACTTGATGTACGTAGTCAATGATGATCGGTTCCAATTTAATTTACAGATGAGTTTTGTGTGGTAGGAGGGACAGAAAAGAATGTTCTTGTTCTTGCAGACAAACCCATTGTCAGTATCAATAATATCAGAGACAGTAGTACTTACAAATACTCCTCTTAGTGATGATCCGGCGTCGCCGATCGCTAAGCCTTACCAATATACTTAAGTTAACTTCCTACTAGTCCAGATAACAACTAGGTTAGTCCCATGATGACGCCCAGGTGAAGTCGATGATGATGATGACATCCATCACTTCCACTTCCCATTCGCATTCCCTTTCTTTTCTTCTTCCTATCGCCTGCTAACTCCTCTGTGTTTTCTCCAGGTCCAGCCTTGGCGCCACTTTGGGTTCCAACTAGACCTACTAGTATATGCGTTTCCGATCCAGCCGAGCCTTGTCGTCCCTGGTTTTACTATGGACTATCAAGTTTAAATATTGACGACTATTATGTCCGACCACGGACCATGATGACTGAGACGAATAACACTGATAATGATATATGACCGTACTACCTGCTCATTCCTCTACTTGATTCCTTGAAGATCTTCATTATTCGCCTGGTATAGATAGGAGCACCAAGTGCCTACAGGACCTCCCTTGTCTCCTTCGCCTGCATACCTTGCTCGTCCCTCAAGGTATTATTGAACCTCATCCCCATATTCCGCCGTCCCCGTCGGATTGTTTCTGGTCCCTTCTTTATTTACCTTATTATTTATTATTTTCCCCCGTTGCTCCTGGTTTATTGGGTAGGTAAGTTTGGGCGTCTTCCCTTGGTCTCCCGTTCCATGGTTACCCTTCCTTTGTCTCTCCATCCTCCGACCTTTGTCTCTCCATCCTCCGACCTTCATCTTGCGACGACATCGCCACTCTCTTCCGGCTGTTAACACGGATATCGCGGAGCGACCCAGAGACTGACCTTTCGCCTTCTCTCATGTAGCTCGGCGCATTCATATACATAATACATTTCAGCGCCCTTTATTTTACCATTAGTTCAATCTGTCTCCTACCTTTGTTTTTAACCTTAGCTGCATTCCAAAGCTTGTCTGGCAAGCATACCTCGGCTGCGGCAATCATCGACACTATACCTAATTCCTCCGCCTTTTCACATTCCATTGTCATTTACGGCAATCTGCGTGGCGCATGTTTACCGTTCCCGTCGCGATTCGACGCTCTGGGGTTTCTGATCTGAAAAATATAGAGTCGGCGCGCCTCCGGTCGAGGGACGTGGTCCTGTCCTTGTGAGGGCTGTGGATTCGACTCATCGGGCTCCCAAACAGTCGTCACAATGGCCCCCTCGATTTGGGAAAGGGCCAAGGTGGGCGGCAAGAAGGGATTCGACAAGGCATGGAATACGGTCGATAAGCTAGGCGCGCCGGTAAATCGTCTGTCGAATCGCGTTGGAGCGGAGGCCTTCTGGCCCATGACCCTCGACAAAGAAAGCGACAAAGCAGCTCGCATCCTTCGCAGCTTCTGCAAAGACGGCTTCTATACCACAGAAGAGACAGAACAAAGCGGTACGGACAGCAATGGGAAGATTGATCGTCCCAAGGGTAAGCAGCGAGTTATCAAAAAGATTCCGGCGACAGTGATCCAGCGTGCAGTGGGCCTCGCCATCTTCACGACCATGCGAACGGGATTATGGGTGAGTGGTTCGGGTGGAAGCGGTGTGCTTTTGGCTCGCATTCCCGAAACAGGCGAATGGAGTCCGCCCTCCGGTATCATGCTGCACACCGCTGGGATCGGTTTCCTGGCCGGGGTGGACATTTATGACTGCGTGGTCGTTATCAACACCTTCGAGGCGTTGGAGGCATTCAAGAAAGTGCGGTGTACTTTGGGAGGAGAGGTCAGCGCGGCGGCGGGTCCCTATGGGCTCGGAGGTGTCCTGGAGTCGGAGGTTCACAAGCGACAGGCGCCCATTTGGACATATATGAAGAGCCGGGGTCTGTACGCTGGCGTCCAGGTCGACGGAACGATCATCATCGAACGCACAGACGAGAATGAACGATTCTATGGCGAAAGAATATCGGTCACCGACATTCTGGCCGGCAAGGCGAAGCGACCACCAAACTCCATCAAGACACTCATCCAGACGATCAAGGCCGCACAAGGTGACAGCGATGTGGATGAGAGTCTGCTTCCTTCCCCGGGACAGACGCCAGGCGATGCCGAAGTTCAGCCGGCGACTACATTCGGAGTGCCTGACCCCGAGGACCCGGATCCATTCGGGGTAAAGGCTCTGGAAGCCGAAGGCTTGTTCATCCGCGAAGCCGGGACACGAACGCGACCGACACAAGAAGTCTTTGAATTCAAACCCAGTCCCACTAGTCCGATTTATTCCACCTTCCGACGAAGCGTGGATAGCTCCCCACGCAGCAGTTGGAGAGCGAGCATGCAAAGCCATGCCAGTGTGGATCGAGGGACGCAGACCGACGACGCCCCTTTTACTGCCCCTACGTCAATTAGCCGCGCCTCGTCAAGGAGCACCCGTGCGGGCCGTCTCGAGCGTAGTCCGTGGGACGCAGAGGACGGCTGGGATACCGTGATACCGGAGCGGCCGGCCCATCTCACCCGGGATCGAGAGTACGACAGTGATCAGGACTATGTGGACGATGACTATGAGGTTCACGAGGTCAGTAGTGCTACCGTCTCCAAGCGTGAGAGCACCACTCCGTCTTCCCCTGTGTCTATTGAGGACACAACCGCTCCTTCCGAGGTGAAACGCCATTCGCCCACATTCACCCGCGCCCGGCTGGTCACCATTCCCAAGCGCTTGCCTCCTGCTCTACCACCCCGAAATCCTTATCGGGACTCAGGTCCGGTTTCACAATCGACACCTACGTCTCCCACTTCCACTGCTTCCTCCTCTCCGGACGGCAGACGATCCGTTGCGTCCCACCCTGATAACTCAACTGTAAATGGCTTTATCGAACTTCCTCTCCACCCTAACAATTATTCCTCGAGTCACCTGTCGGAAGAGACTCCTCAATTGCACGAGCAAGCGTCCGCTGAGAAAGACGAATTTCACTCTCTCGCAAGCGCTCAAGCATCGGACGATGAAGCCGAACCTGATACTGCGACCGTCAATGGCCTTTCCAAGGAGGATTCTAATGAAGAAGACATCTTTGGCTTGGCTCAGAGTGACCACGCAGATTTGGGAGCAACAGAACCAGCCGCAAAGATCGAAGCGCAGGAGTCTGCTCCCACGCCTGAACCGAATGATGCGACTTTGGAACAGACAAAGTCTGTCTCCGAAACTGAAAGCCACAAAGCTTTGGAGCCCACTCACAGCACATAAGACATTTGTCGGGATCTTCTGTCATACCATTGTCCTACTCTTTTAATGCTCATTGTATATAGACCTTCTCCTATCTCTGTCATTCCTGCATGATTATTAGTTTGGACGGGTGCATTGTGATTGACTCTCTCTTGTCAGATCTTCTGCATGTGTCTTCTTCTTGTCCTTGACTCTTCTTGCCTTCTTAGCGTCCCGGCATTTGGGAGGGTGGGCGTCATGGTTATTTGCTTGTCAAGTAGAGCATTCCTCTACCAGAACAGAAAGCCTTTGAAGTTTCAAAATCTGACTTAATGTCCTACTTACCATCTGGTGTACTTCCTGAAAGACTTCAGTATCTCACTTTATTGACCAATAGGAAATAGAATTCTCACCTGGTTTCCTAGATTCAAATGTTCTCATCGAATGACAAAGAATGAGACAGGCTCTAAGACTGACCTTGAAGACTTTACCCCTGAACCTCTGAGGCGAGACCTGAAACTCAAGTTTGAATGAGCTATGAGACAATTGTTGGTGCCGTCTGGCTGAGGCTAACACAAGCATTGTACCAGCAAAACAACAGACACAGACTGATTATCCACACAAGAGATACTGATGCCTTGAATGCTGCTCACTGAGCTGTCAATTTGTTAGATTCTGACAACCAGTGGATCCGATCCGCTTTGATCAATCCCCGGCCTAAACCCACTAAGAGTGCTAGACCCCTTTTCTGCTTGAAATGATGTCGGCAGCAGCAGGCAGCAGCCCGCATTGGCGCCTGGATCCTCAGGCCGCTAATTACTAGTTACAAGGTCGGAGTGTGATAAATAGACCACCCAACGCCACGAGAGGAGCTTCGTGTTGCCTACTCAATTCTTCATCATCTTTTTCATTTGTTTTGACACTAACAAGTGATCGTGATTGCGTGGTCTGGGACCATTTCATACCTCCTCGAATCATTCCACACAGCTCAACTATATCCTTGTAACTTGTTTACTTTCATCGCTCGCATACGGAGTAGACTACAGCTCACACTATCTCCTCAATGGCACCACGAACATTCGAAAAAGCCGTCATCGCCGTAAGCGGATCGTTCCCGGGCTACAAGCAAGGTGCGCCGTCACGCACTGCCTGACCTGACTGACTATACCGACGACGAGGCTAATTACTGTATCTCGGATTCGGCTACAGTCGACCTAAAGGATATCATCGTGGGACAAGGCGCTGCATTCAGGTCTACAGTTTCAGAGGGCTGCACGCACCTCGTCACGACGCAGAAGGAGGTTGAGAAGGGGAAGGCGAAGTGTAAGTTGCCTTGCCCCACTGGCTGTGGTAAGCGGTGGATGCTGATGAGTGCAGATAAACAAGCGTGTAATGTTCCTGGGTGTGAAGTCGTTTCTTTGGAATGGTTGCTGGATTCGCAGAGGGCGGGGAAACCGCTTGCTTGCAAGCCGTATCTTTTGATGTCTGGTGCTGGGTCTGTGGGACAGGGACTGAATGGGGTTGCTCCTGCTCCTGCTCCTGCTCCTGCTACTGCTACTGGCGCTACCACTGCTCCCAAGACGAACAAGAGGAAGCTTGCTGATGCGAGTGCTGATACTGCGGATGGCATGGCGGATGCGAATGGCAATGGCCACGGCGATGAAGCGAACAAGAAACAGAAGGATGCGCAGAAGGCTAGCACCAAGTCTCTGAATGTTCCTATTGATGAGGGGTGCACGATGCCTGGTATGTACTTGCTAGAGAATGGTCGTCAGGGGTTGTGGCTAATCGGCATAGGGACGGTCTTTGTTGAAGACTCCGGGCTGATCTGGGATGCAACGCTGAACCAGACGAACTCTGCGAATAACAACAACAAGTTCTACCGCATTCAGCTGTTGGTTGATACCTCCGGGACAAGATACATGACCTGGACGCGATGGGGCCGTGTCGGGGAGTTTGGATCGTCTGCGCTGCTGGGTGATGGGACTCTGCAGAGCGCCAAGTTCCAGTTTGAGAAGAAGTTCAAAGACAAGACGGGTCTGAAGTGGGAGGATCGACTGAGCACGCCTAAATCGAACAAGTACACCTTTATCGAGCGCAACTATGAAGAGTCGGACGACGAAGACGACAACGCGGACAAGATGGATATTGACGAAAAGGAGGACAAGAAGCCGGTCGAAAGTACCCTGCCCCAGGCGGTGCAGAAGCTTTTGACCTTTATCTTTAACCAGCAGCACTTCCTATCCACGATGGCGTCCATGTCGTACGACGCGCAAAAGCTGCCTTTGGGCAAGCTGAGCAAGCGGACCCTGACGACCGGATTCCAGATTCTGAAAGATCTGTCCGAACTCGTAACCAATCCTGCCCTTGCGAGTTCGAGATACAACACTACGTTCCAGGATGCCGCGCAGGACCTCAGCAATCGTTACTTCACCACCATTCCGCACGTGTTTGGTCGCAATCGGCCTCCTGTTCTGGCTACAGATCAACAGATCAAGACCGAGGTTGACCTTCTGGAAGCACTAACCGACATGGGTGTTGCCAACGAAATCATGAAGGACTCTCGGGATGCCGAGATGATGAACCAGCTGGATCGCCAGTACCAGGGTCTGGGAATGCAGGAAATGACTCCACGTATGTCTGCCCTATACTCTTCTTACAAAAACTGACTCGTGTAGTGAACCGTTCCTCCGCCGAATTCCGTGAACTCGAAGCCTACCTGAGTAATTCTCGCGGCGCGACGCACCATATGCGCTATAGCGTGAGTATCACCCCTCAAACCAAATTTCGGGATACTAACAGCAAACAGGTCGTCAACATTTTCCGCATTGAGCGCAAGGGGGAAGAGGATCGATTCAACTCTTCTAGTTATTCGAAGCTGAAGAACAGCAATCGCCGTCTGCTGTGGCACGGATCCCGCAGTACCAATTACGGTGGTATCCTAAGCCAGGGTCTTCGCATTGCACCACCCGAGGCCCCCGTGTCAGGATATATGTTCGGCAAGGGCGTCTACTTTGCGGACATGTCAAGCAAATCGGCAAACTACTGTGCGCCCTACAACAGCGCCAACATGGGTCTGCTGCTCCTCTGCGATGTCGAGCTTGGAAATCCCATGTTCGAGCAGATGAATGCCAACTTCAACGCAGGCACGGATGCGAAAGCCCAGGGGATGATTGCAACACTCGGAAAAGGTCGGACTGTACCGGCGGGATGGAAAGATGCAGGTTGTCTTCATGCGACACTGTCAGGGGTGCAGATGCCGGATGTGTCCAAGTCCACGCTTATGACCGATGGCAATCTCATGTACAATGAGTACATTGTGTACGATGTAGCGCAGATTCGCCAGAGGTACCTTTTCCATGTTCATATGAGCTGATGGACTTTCCTTATTTTCGGGCTGTGATTCTTCTTTTCGGTCGTGGCTCGGAGCTGGGATTACTGGGCGTTTGTGGTCGCATAGCGATGGACAGGATTTGCTTTCTTCTTTCGAAGACTTAGCTTTAGAGTTTTCTGCTGGACGGAATGACTTAATGAATGCCCGTGATTAAATGCGATGGGAACCAGTTCTAGCGTTGTATAACGAAAGCCCTCTACACATTATCTTCGTAGTAGAATCCTTGGAAAGGAGGGAGGGAGTGAGAGGGACCCATGCTTTCAAGGGATCGGGGATGAATAAAGGGAGACATATTGGTCTCAGCGCATGTAGATTTGTCTCTATACTGTCAGAAACCCTTCATGGTGTAGATCTTCTATTATGTCCCGCGATGGGAATATTGATTGCTGAATGCAGCTGATCAGCGACTATTTAACCGTCGGACGACCTTCGGCTTCGGGCATTCTTATCGCAGCTCCACAGTTTGTTGTTACATCGTCTTCCTCCCACCAATCACCAGCCACCACCACCATGGCCCTTGTGAGTCGTGACCCCATGGTCCCCATTAGATTGTCCTTTATATAAGGCCTCCTTGTCCTTCATTGATCTTGTTTATATTCTATATGTTGGTTCAGACGAGTTGAGAGGCATATCATGCTATCCCTTGTACCTGTTCTCTCTGCGACAGCTGGTCTCGCGTTGACCGCGTCAGCAGACTCAGCACAGTATTTCCCTCCCACGCCAGAGGGTCTCAAGGTCGTGCATTCGAAGCACCAGGAGGGCGTGAAGATTTCGTACAAAGACGTATGACGCTCTACCTAGCTCATGGAAAATGCTAACTAATACAGCCTGGTATATGTGAAACCACCCCGGGCGTCAAATCGTACTCCGGCTATGTGCATCTGCCGCCCGGCACGCTGAACGACGTTGATGTCGACCAGCAATACCCCATCAACACTTTCTTCTGGTTCTTCGAGTCGCGCAATGATCCCATTCATGCACCGCTGGCCATCTGGATGAACGGCGGGCCCGGCAGCTCGTCCATGATCGGACTACTGCAGGAAAACGGCCCGTGTCTTGTGAACGCCGACTCCAACTCAACGGAGATCAACCCCTGGTCGTGGAACAACTACGTCAATATGCTGTACATCGACCAGCCGAACCAGGTCGGGTTTAGCTATGATGTCCCTACGAACGGGACCTATAGTCAGCTCACCGGTGCGTGGAATGTTTCCGCATTCCCTGATGGTAAAGTCCCGGAGCAGAATAATACATTCTATGTGGGCACGTTCCCCAGTATGAATCAGACGGCTACGGCGAATAGCACAGAGAACGCGGCACGGTCGCTGTGGCACTTTGCGCAGACGTGGTTTTCTGAATTCCCCGAGTACAAGCCGCAGGATGACCGAGTGAGTATCTGGACTGAGTCTTATGGTGGGCGGTACGGGCCGTCGTTCACGGCGTTCTTCCAAGAACAGAATGAGAGGATTGAGCGGGGGATGCTGCCAGACGAGTATCATTATATTCACCTGGACACTCTGGGGATTATCAATGGGTGCGTGGATTTGTTGACGCAGGCTCCGTTCTACCCGGAGATGGCGTACAACAATACCTACGGCATCGAGGCGATCAACGAAACCGCCTATGAAAGGGCAATGAATGCGTGGAGTAAGCCTGGTGGCTGCAAGGATTTGATAGTTGAATGCCGTCAGCTAGCGGCCCAGGGAGATCCCAGCATGTCCGGCCGCAATGAGACGGTCAACAAGGCCTGTCGGAAGGCCAACAGCTACTGCAGCAACCAGGTGGAGGGTCCCTACATACTCTTCTCCGGCCGCGGCTACTACGATATCGCGCATTTTGACCCAGATCCGTTCCCGCCACCATACTTCCAGGGCTTCCTGAACCAGAACTGGGTGCAAGCCGCCCTGGGGGTGCCCGTCAACTTCTCCATATCAGTAGACAGCACATACAACGCCTTCCGGTCAACGGGCGATTACCCGCGCTCCGATGTTCACGGCTACCTCGAGGATCTCGCGTATGTCCTCGACTCGGGAATCAAGGTGGCGTTGGTTTACGGCGACCGGGACTACGCATGTCCGTGGAACGGGGGCGAAGAGGTAAGTCTTCGCGTGAACTATTCCGATTCGCATTCGTTCCAAGCAGCAGGCTACGCCCCGGTTCAGATCAATTCGTCGTACATTGGGGGCCGTGTGCGACAGTACGGCAACTTTTCCTTCACGCGTGTCTTCGAAGCAGGCCATGAGGTGCCGGCGTATCAACCCCAGACGGCGTATGAGGTCTTCCACCGGGCTTTGTTTAACCGTGACATCGCGACGGGGAAGGTGTCACTGCTGAAGAATGCCAGCTACGCGAGCGAGGGGCCATCGTCGACGTGGGAGATCAAGAATGAGGTGCCTGAGAGTCCGGAGCCGACATGTTATATCCAGTCACTGCGGAGTAGTTGTACCGACGAGCAGATTCAGAGCGTGGTCAACGGGACTGCTGTCATTAAAGACTGGGTGGTTGTGGAGAAATAGTGAATATCTACCAAGGCATGTTGATAGACCATATACGGTATACTCGGTGGATATAAGATGCGTGAACTACCCCGCAATAGGCAATTCCGCCACAATCTGGGCCCTTGGCTTGCAACAAGACTTGACAGATGATATATTTAGAATACATGGCTTCAGAAGACAATACTCTATGGCTACAAGAAATCCGTGTTTCTGCTAACCGATTGATATCATGCTGCGACCAATCGACACTTCTGGAAACTTCCATGGCTGAGGCGGGGAACTTTACCACCAACGTCACACGTCACTCTCCGCAGCGACTCAAGATAACCAGCCAGCAGCCCAACCACTTCTCTTCCTTCTCTTCCTCGACTGTTCTCTCAGACAAATGTATTAGTGTGGCTTTGTACTTTGCATATATTCATCATTCACAACGAACTATCCGCTGTCGACTGTCGACAATCGTGCAACTCAACTGCAACTGCAACACTACAAGCCCATCTTATCGCACCAGGAATCTTCTACGTCATTCGAGATTCCCCTTCAGCCTACACCGATCTTCCTCCCCACAACGCAATACGCATTATCGCATGACGGTGCTATAGTGTCTGACTATTTCTCAGTCTAACCGTTTATATTATCACTGTCCTCTGGTCTACGATCATCGATTTCCCTATACTACATATCACACTGAACATAGACATACACAATGGTCGCGGAAACAAAACTATACGACGCCCTAAACATCAAACCCGACGCCTCACAAGACGACATCAAAAAGGCCTACCGGAAAGCCGCTTTGAAATATCACCCAGACAAGAACAAAGATGATCCCAAGGCTGCGGAGAAATTCAAGGGTAAGTTGCGTTGCTCCCAATACCTGGCGTCTGTATTCCAGGGCGTGGTGCTAACAAAAGCAGAGGTCTCCCAAGCCTACGAAGTCCTCTCCGATCCCGAAAAACGTAAAGTCTACGATCAATATGGTCTCGAGTTTCTGTTGCGCGGGGGCCCGGCCCCCGGACCCGGCCCCGGCGGTGCTCCCGGTGCAGGTGCAGGCGGATTCGAGGGCGGCATGCCTGGCGGGTTTGCCTTTGGCGGGATGCCCGGCGGCGGGGGAGCCCGCACGTTCCATTTCTCGACTGGTCCTGGCGG